>JABSTN010000180.1:0-48915 GCA_013759125.1 Fusarium sp. NRRL 53293
CCTCATCATCGAGCACTGCAGCTCTTTACTATACGGCCTGAGGCTGCAGTGCTCGATGATGAGGGTCTTCAACGTGCTACCGTGACGTCGGACGAAGTCGAGGAACATCTTGGGATGCAAGTGCCCGCAGCTGAATTGGATAGATCGTAGGCGGAGAAACGCCATATTGACGGGAAGGATGGAAAAGATAGCCATTCCATGAGGCTCCAGGTACAATTCCTCTAGCTGGTTCATAGATTCAAAAATCCGGCGGACTCTCCCTTCTTCAACAATGGCGTCGCCAACGGTACTGTACGGCAAGTTACTAAGCGTGAGGCTGAGCTTAGTGATATTTGTTGCTGCAGAAAACCCGCTTCCGGGTCGTGCGGCGAATGGGGACTGTTGGTCGAAGAGAGTGATGGCTAAGCCAGGCTGATGACCGCTGGACCGTATATCGTAAGTCGCATCGATTCGGAACTCAGTCAGTTGAGACTGAAGCTTGGGGTCTTCGAGAACGAGGAGGGCGAGAGATATCGCTCGTGCCTCGCGTGCCAAAACGAAAAGTTCCGAGCTGTCACAATCGATGAGGAATTCGGCGCGGCCTTGTTTGAATGCTTCCTAGTCATCCAACCCATCCTCATCCTCGCTCTGCTATACATCAGCGGCAGTGACAGGGAGGAACTCAAAGGTAAACTTACGTCGCCTTGCTGCTCAACAAAGAGGTCATACGTAGACTCAACTACAGTCATGTCCGAGACACCATTTTCCGTGATATCGAACACCAGTCGGTCATCGAGCCAGTCCATGGTGTTGACTGGTGTCCTGTCCTGGAGGCCTTGAGTAGTCGAATGCCAGTCGCACCTCGGAACCAAAGGCAAATACACCTCTGTCTCGAAGCGCCTCCACACCTTGACCGTAGGGCTTGATGAGACGCTGCTTTGAGCACCTTCTGAGAACGAATCGTCAGCCATGCGGCTCGTAAGAACGAGGCTCCGAAGGTTCTTGAGTCGTGGAAGTGCCCTCTTGAGCGCGTCGAAGTCTGCGTGGGCCAGGCGGTTCTCATGATGACCTTGGGCGGTGCTGCTGAAGAGCTTCCAGGCCTCTTCGCTGGGTTTGACCTTCGATGGCTCCCGGTACATAAAATCAGGATTAAGGGTCTTGCCTTCGTCAAGTTGCAAGTGGTCGCGTCGGTCATTTGCATCCTCTGGGAAGGTGACCACCTTTTGATACGTGGGCCAGTCCCGGACCGACGGCGGAACAGTGGTGTCGTCGATGACCATTTCGTGAACACCGCCGATGAGAAGAGGGTTCTTGGCGACCATGCGAAAGACATCGAGATCCAGCTGATGACAGGAGATGTACAGGATCGGGAACAAGTACGGGGATGCGATGCGGTTGAGTCTCTTGCAGGTCTCGCGGGCGGCTTTGACGGCACTTCCTGGGAGGCGCTGGACAATATCATCGATGACCTCGTCCGGGCAGTCGAGCAAGCTGACCGGCGCCATCCTGGGTTGACGGACGGCGGGCGCTTGTGGGCGTAAAGTGTGAGACTGTTGCATGTGTTGGTTTGAAAAGAAAAATTCAGCAGTGAGGAGGTGGAGAAAGAAATCATGACGACCACGCGCGCGGCAAGCGGCACGCACAGCTTTCGCGTCTGATTGTGCAACCTCAAGTTGCAGGTCATAAAGTAGATACCTCCTGAACTAGATGCTATAGTAACAGTCTCCAATAAACTTGAAAGGCATGAGCTAACTACGTAGAAAGTACATATTTCTTCTCAGTGATATTTATAATTATATTATTAATAATACTATGATTTATACTGTGATTATGGACTGGCCTACCTACCTATGTTAGCTGTTTCACATGAGAGTCTTGTACTAATAAACTTTCCTTATTGACAACTCCAATTATAGGCCATAGCACTCAGGGTCGGGCTGTTGATGGTCAAAGTGGTAGATTAAATGTTCAATGATCCAGCCGCGATAATTACATCAAGACTAGACAAGACCAAGTCTCGCGAACTGGTCCACAATGTCGCTAGAAAACCTGATTTGTTCATTCTTTTGACCAACTGACTTGGCATAGTAGTCACAAGTGCCCTGCCTGCATACATAATGCAATCTACCAGGACTCCCACTGTTCTGGCCGGTTACCTGAGCCTTGCTGGACTCGCTGCAGTAACATGGTGGGTTATCAAGGATGTTGCCTCTTTCGTCTGCGAAGCCCAAGAACTTCTGACAGCTTGTACATTTATGGTACGGCCGTCCTGCGTTCCCGTTTCGATTCGATGATCGGGTGACTAGGCGTCGGCTGGACCTGTTGCAGAGGAAACAAACTGGGGGGCGTGAAGGGGCAGGAGCGAGAGGAATGTTGAAGGTGTTGGACGATGGAGTCGCCTGTGAGTTGAATTAGTGGAGGCATACAATGAGAAAGTTGATGGGAGCCCTCATACCATGATGGAAGTACAACTTCATGTATCGGTAGGCTATCATGATCTGGTTGAAGCTGGAACGATGGGTTTATATGGACCGTTGGGGGCCGATCGGGCTCTATCGCGAGCGGGGAATGTGACACAAGAATGCAGCGGTTAAGTGAAATGATTGGATGTATTGGTGCAATACAGATGCAGGAGGCCGACCATCCCAAACCCCGCACATGGCGGAAACAAGAATATTAACGAACATGGAAGACGGAACGATAATTTCTTATCAGGGCCTACTCTGGCTATTTCCCGACTCAGCTTATGACCATAATATGTTTCCTTTTTATCTTCTCAAGCTTTTAATACCTAACTTTATAGAGAAATATCCGTAGCATTCCCTCTGTTGAGAAGCTTCTCAGGGTAGAGTACTTGGTTTCAATTGCCGCGATGCCATGTCTTGGATTGTGTAAATACGTGGCTAGGCATCCATCGAATGATCCAATGTGCTCGACACTAGCCGATTTTTTATTTTCAACCCCCCCCCCCCTTGTAAGGCTACCCACATATACCAGGAAGCCTACCAAAAGAGGCAGGAAAGCCTAACTGGGCTTCAAAGACTCGAAAGTAGAAGAAATTCATAAATGTATAAATGCAGCGCTTTCCTCGACTTCACCTTCCCGATGGTTTCATCCCTTCATAACAACGCTTGCATCTTTAAGATTACCTAGTCTGCCAGTGACTATCACGACAAAACCTGCCATCAACATGGGTATCGGACCACCACGTTTAGACAAGTACACGAGAATTCTCTCTCGACTCTTTGAGTTCCTTGCCCTCTTCCATATTCTTAAAAGGGCCAACGGTCCCCATACCATCCCGCGACCTCCTACAGACCTGCAAGGCCTAAGGCGAAGGTTTCTTTCAAGCTTGTGCTTTTTTTGCGACTACCAAAAGGGCGGCAAAACAACAACATCGATTGCTCTTGAGTCTTTGGAAAACGGTGTCGTATTTTGGATTGCATCGAATGTGTCGCCTAATGATCGCGTCATCGAGTTTCTCTCTATCGTCCTAGAGAGTTTGCGAATAGAACCAAGCTCGACGGAAACAGAAAGAGAAACACTAATAGCGACGTTGACAGCTAGATATATCGCGTTTGCGGGTCCAAGATTTAGAAAAGAACGTGGAATCCTAAATCGGTCTACCCGTTCCTGTGAGGCCTACTTAACAGCCAACCTCGATACTATTCAGACACCTGGTAAGACAGAAGCGATCACAAAGAGACATTTGGCTTACAATCAAGTAGGAGTTACCGCCTTACTGGACTGGCTACCCCAGTTCTCTGCTGCAACCGACCCTTTAACCCTTTGTCGGGCTGCTTACAATGCTCGCCACACTCCTCAGATGGCAACATTAGAGGCTTTGCGACAAGAGCTGATAGTGGCTCCACAAGGAACAGCAGAGGCATTTCGCTCCGTCAAGCATCTTGTTGGCCGTTTGGCTGAGAAGATTCGTACACCTATCAATCTCGTCAATGACTATCGTCTACTGAGACCGCTTCTAGACTCCTACGAAATTAGAAGAGTGGAAGCCCCGGTTGCAGCAAAGATACCTATGACAGACGGTTTGAGAAACCTGGATTCTATAATCGTGAGAATGCTCCCGGCCGGCGATTCACGTCTGGGGGACATGCAAACGTATCTTGGGCAGTTGGACGGCTCAATGCGTCTTGAAGATGCGATCAGGGCTCTACACGACGATGAAACAAATCATAATGTCCATGCAGAGATCCAGATTCTCGAAGACTTCCATCGCAATCGACGAGAATTTGTGGGCCATGATCGCTACATAGCCTGTAGCAAACTTGCTTGTTTGTGCTGCAAACTATACTTCAAATGGCACCCGGGCAGATTTGTTGAACCTGAATCTCACCAAAAGTCATATCTCAGTTGGCGTCCTATCGATCTACCTGATGGTAAAGAGAATCAGCACTGGCCAGACCAGCGTCGCGTTCTGGCAAATCTTAGCAAAGAGCTAAGCAACCTTGTAGAGGAGCAGATTATAACTCAACAACAACCAAATCCGTGGCAGCCAGACTCAGTAACAAACATCACTGCAGTCATGGGATCTGTCGCACTTTCTGAAGTTGGAGAAGCGTTTGAGAGTGGCGATGGAGGAAGTAACGGTTAGTTCACTAAAAATCACTGTCACATTTGCATTCGAGTATGTCCTGACGAAGAACGCAGTTACAGATTCTGACTCACTGGAGCATCTCAATGATGATGAGATTGTTGGCAACACTGATAATGAGTCTGGAGATAGTGACGAGGAGTCGGATGGAGGTGTAGGTTTGGGAGACTGACCTGATCGGGACGGGTATTAATGAAAGCAGCTATCATAATCGCTATTTCGCACTTGAGATAAACCCGATCAGTAAAAGGGCTGTTTACTCAAGACGGTTACTGATAAATCACTGGGCGAGGGAGCTAAATAGTTGACTTCGTATGCATTGACAAGGAAAGTTTGTAGCTAAGACTTCTGCGTTCTTCTCTTCCCCTGGTGGATTTCTTCAACATGTCTCCTGAGGTTGTCAGGTCTTGTAAAAGCCTCGTCACATTGTAGGCATGGAATGGTCTTTTGCGAGTAATGGCTATCATAATGCCGAATGATGTCTTTCCTCCATGAAGCCTTGACCTGACAACCAGGCCAGGAACAATGGAAAGGCTTTTCATGCGTTCGAAGATGGTTACTTCCAGCCTTGATTAGCAAAAGAAAAGTCGGAAACTTGTCGTGGCTTACTTCCTCTCGCGGTTTTTGTCAAAGGTCCTCTGACAGTCCGCATTACTGCAAAGAAATTTTCCATTCTCGATAAACTCGTTCTTTTTCAAACGAGTAGCAGGATACTCTTCAAACTTTTGGTCATCCATCGTCTCCAAGCTCGGGCCTTCATTCGCCGACATGTTGTCAGAAGAATCTTGGGGATCAGACGCAGAATTGTAAAATAAGTGTGATTTTGTAGCTCCACTTTCATCAAACGGGGGACAGGATGTATTGGAGACAGGCTGGCTTGCCTGGTTGTACTCGGGATCTCCGCTCTACAGAGTGAAGTCAAGATCCAGTGAACCAGAAGGCAACATATCCCCTAGACATACTTCGTCCTGGGTTTCAGGAAGGTTAAGCAGCGAATTCGAAGAAGCTGTAATAGAGAAGGAAAGGGGGTCAGGGTAGTTGAAATGTAAATACCCCTCTGTTGTTGGTGGTGAGAAATCAACGCTCGAAAGGTCATTGACGGCCTGGGGCATAGAGTCTCCAGACGAGTCTGGATAACTCATGGAAGAGAATGGAGCAGCATTTCCAAGTGTCGAGTGTTCTGAATTAAACCATTGATTCACATCAGAAGAAGGTAGTAAGATAGACGGGTCTGAGAATTGTGCCGCCGAGACTGAAATTTAGGTAGGTACAACGTCAGTCAAGCGGCTAATAGCGTACTTCAGAGTACTGTATCATAAGTTGAGCTTGTTACTTACGATCGAGGGGATAGTCCGAGTCCACGAAATTTACTTCCGTGGACTCGTCCTCAATCTGAGGAAAGTATTCAATGTTGCTCATCAACTAAGTTGCTGCGACGGTGAAAGAGGAAGGATGTTGTTGGATAATCTTGGGCTAGAATTCAATGAGAGTTGGTGCCTTTTGTATCTGGCCTTTCATCTTTTCAGCAGATAAGAATGTCTCACCCAGGATCCAATCAGGGCAGTAGAGTAACACATATTTACACTTTCAAACAATCCCCAAAACCGGCGACTTGCGAACATCGACTTGGTGGGCCGCCCTTGCGTCTCAGCTTGACCAAGTTGGCTGCATTGCAAGTTGTAATAAATGGTTTTGTGGTTACTTGATTGGCTGCATTGGTTTATGGGGAAAACCATGCACTAGGGGAGGCCTACCCTTTTGCTGGCTATGTCTTATTGGGTAAGAAGGGGGGTGGGATGCATCCAATTCGGGATTACGGGCATTTTGTCCGATTCCGTCATTCTGATGACCGCTTTCTGTCCAGGATTTCAGCAAAGTGTTATGCCTGGGTAGACTTCCTCGGGTTCTACGAAAGTATGATCCTGTATAGATATAATAAAACATCTCAATATCTCCTGGCCTATCTGCATTGAATGCGTGTGATCATGGACATCGACATAGTCAATACCGGTTCTTTTATACAAATTCACAAGAGGCAACGGTAGAAAAGGATAAACACTTGATTAAAACTTACTTTACCAATACGTGTTAGTTAACATGTCACCTACTGATACTGCAGCTCAACACAAGCCTCCCAACTCGCCCAGCTCACAAATTTGGTATGGTAATTGATCCGCAATGGTGATCTCGAGACCCAGTGCTGTATCGCCAGCCAAATCCGGATATGGTCCCCGGCGGCTCTGAGGAGAAGCAGTAAGGATGTTCGACCAGAGGGAAGGATATGGTGTGAAGAGACAGGGACCTCGGGATTTCAGACCCGAGCTCTAGTCTCCATGCCCTACTCTCACCAAGAAACCGTTGCGTAAGATAATCTTCTCAAACTCACTGAACCCTGATAATACAACTGAATTTACTGTGCCTCGCTCCTATGCTAATATACATGTGGTATGGGCATATTCCAGACGCCAAGCTGTATTAGGCCTCTGTAGTCTTCTATCACGCATACACATCGTATTTCCTGACGGCTTCTTATAACATTCATTAAATGTTAATGAAATATTTGTTACTAGTCTCCAAACTTGATTCCCGTACAAAATTAACGTCCCGGACCGTTGCTTATGGTGCTTCGTGGATCCCTGAGGGGCTTCTTGCATAGCCTGGAAGATATGTGCCAGTGTCTCCTGTCAGCTCAGCTTTGGTCTGAGAAGGATCAGGCTGATGCTGTTGAGGAAGATCAGCAGGAAGTTCAGAAATTGGTCTATCTTGCTTCTTTCTCGCAAGCCTCCTCCAAGCCAGCCATCCAATGCCCCCAAAGATCAAAAGTCCACCGATCGTTGCACCAGCGGCCATACCTCCAACCGCTGCGGAAGATAGTCCATTGCCTGACTTTGTTTCTGACGACGAATCGGTTTGATCGCTCGAGGCCGAATCAGTTGGCGCAGCATCGGTATCAACGGCTGAAGTTGTCGATGTTTGCATTGTAGATGCTTCTGTCGAAAATGTCGAGATCTTAGACGTAGATACTGATACACTTGCGGTCGTCTCGCTCATCGGCGCGCTAACATTGACATACTGGGATCTAGCAAGTTGAGCCTTATCGTCAGGTTCATATAATTGGAAATAGTAAACTGAGTCTTCATTGTTGCTTAATGCGCCTGCGATGTCGTATTGAGCCTGCCAATAAGTTCCTGTTCCTGTTACGGAGTCAGTAAACCGATATTAGAACAAGACTATCATAGCCTACCTTCTATTGGGGCACCAACATCCATGTCGTCCAGAACTTGATAAATCCAGAGTTCGGTGTTTTTCAAATTTGTCTCATAGAGAATCGGAATCTTGTCTCCAGTGTCGTAGTGTTGGTTGAGTAACATGTCTCCATCGGCATCTTGTTCTGAGTCCCACTCTGGAGGGCGGGCGAATTTGGAGTAGCAGGATCCCAGGGTGGCGAACAGAGTAAGCACGAGACCAATCATTGTCAGGACAGTCATTGCATGAAATCCGGGTACGTTTCTTCGCTGATTGCAAAATGAATAGTTCCAGAAGCAATCAAGGCGGGCCTCCGCCTGAAAGTCGAATTCAACTGTACTGGCCAGAGGGAATAATCTTCCCTTGCACCCTGCAAAAAGAGGAGCAGCTTTGCTCGTACCCTCAGCACATGGCCTCCATATATGGCTTTCGTGACCCGAAAGTCCGAGCCAGCACTGGCATGGATGTTGAAATTAATCAGTATCGTCATCTCCGTCGTCATGCAGTAGTACCCCAGAAAAGGGTTAGCTGCGGCCCAGCTGCCTACTTATCTATTGGGGTAAATTTCAATCTAACTTGACCAGTGCAATGGATAGGAAGAGTGAACTAAGCAACTTGCCACAAAACTATTAAGTCTTGTTCTCACTAGACGAAGTTTGCCAGCCATTTTCTTATGGAGATTGAGTAAGAGAATCTTGTATCAAAATACCTGTCCCAACCCCTCCCTATTTCTAGCTGAGTGATATGTTTCCTGATTTGCCTAGCTGCATACAAAAGTGGGACAACCACAACCAACAACACAACAACCAACAGCACTGAGCACGGCCACAAGACAAGGCAGTGAAACAGGGAGGTTCTGCACTTTTCTGGATCTGGAAGCTCTTAAAAAAAAAACTGATAGGCGAAGCAGATAAGCAAGGACTGATAGGTAAAGCAAATACGCCGAAAGTAACATCTAGAAAGGTAACTTACTCAAGACACATACAAACATTGACATCCCGATCTAATATTCTATCTTTAGGCAATCTGAAGCCTGTATAGGAGCATGGCAATCATGTCCGAGTCCCATTTTGAGATTCCGCAAAGCTCAGCATATGTGCCTTTAATCTCTCGACCAAACTAGCAAGCTTATTGCCAAACTCTGAAGCAGAACCATCCAGGATATTGGCCTTGACATGTCTGTCAACGAAGTCGGCAAAGTGTAACCGAGCCTTTCGTTCCACCTCCCGGTCCTGCTTTTGGGCTCGTGAGTTGTTCATGGAAGGCAGCGTAGAGAAATAGTCCAGGTCTTTCATCTCTGTCCAGTTATATGTAGTGGGCTCGCCTACTACTTGGCAGGCCTTGTCTGCAATGTACTTGTTGAACGGAACCAGAACCTCGCGAAACCCATACTGACACCCTGCTGTGTCAATTATCCACAACTCCTTCGTAAATAGTAGCCTAACTTTGATTACTGTATGTGGGCAGGAACTCAAGTCGGGGCCCGGAATTAGCCTCGGTGGAAGTAGTGGTTTTTCGATTCGAATATCCAATACCTCGGCATTCGAGTGTAGTCCTGGAAATTATAAGAAAGGCCTCATGGCATGTTGTTCTCATCCGAAGTAACTCACCTGTGAGAAGCTTTCTGGTAAGACGACTCAATAGCGCGGTGGCCATCGTGCACTGGTTGATAGTGAGAGCTGCCTCCCTGTGCTGGACATTGGAGGTTAAATGGTCTGGAAAAGGTCTCCACTTGATACGAGAAGTGACAGCTCTTTGTTTTTGGTAAAGATAGAGCATTTCATCTTTAGCTTCAATTTTTGTAAGGTCGATATCATATAAAATCTCTCGATAGGCCAACAAGGCTGATCGAAGGATGGTGGCCGCCCTCAGCAATACTTTACGTTGCTTCATGACACGGCAACGGCTCTTGTGGTCAGTCCAGTGCTTTTTTTGACAGTCTCGATCGCAGTAAACAACTGTTATGGAATCTCCAGGATCGTAGTCCGGCGCATCTGTGCATCCAGCGCACCGCATGGCTGCCTGCGTCCCGCAGCTGGCGCATGTCGTCGGGTGAATAGCCTCCATACTGATGCTCGGTAACGTGTTTTTGGTAGACTCAACGTTGGTGCTGAGAAACCTGTAGGCTCAGAACTTTCTGGTTACTCAAAGGATGAGGGTTGTGAATTGTCTCAAGTTTCCCAACATGGGGAAATAACGGCCCGTCAGTTCAACCTTCGATTCAGTGCGGGGTTGGGCCTTAAAACTGAGTCAGGCATACTTGCAGTGTCCAAAGGGAGCTGAGGCAAAGCCATCTATCGCATCAAGCCTCAATGTGCAGCTACCCTCCTCAAAGCCTGGGTTTTCGTGCGGGGCTTATCGCTCATTTTCAATGATTCTGCAGGTTGATAGCTAAATGTCAAGGATTGGTCGTTAGGTATGTCAGAAGACATCTGTCACGACCAAGAGAAGCTTTGAGATAAGTCATAACGACGGTGTTCAGAATGTGGAAGTATATTGGCCATGCCTCAAAGATGCTATGCAGAGCTCTATTTCCAGTCGTCTTGTCAATCTCTCCCTCCAATGAGTTTGGCCTAACCCAAACTACCTTGCTTGCTAGATAAAGAAACCTTGTCTTGAGAGATCCTGGTGCATATGTTGGCGGGATTGATCTGCCGGAATGGCGCCTGGGAACTTCCATTGCATAGTTATTAGTGGTAACCCTACAATAATTGGATTTTGTTCCGTGAGCCGGGCTTTCGCGTCCTTAGACCCCTAGATCATGTCTAGTGGAGCTTGACGGTAATATGAAACAACTGAAATGACCTTTGTTGTCAATCCAAATTAACATACGACGCGCAAGCATGTTGGGACCGAATTTTTCCATAACTTCCGTGAAATATACTTAGGCGCTCCTCTCTTTGGTGACACGAAGAACAAGCAGCTGGAGAGCTAAAGGGTCAATCGCTATCTGCTTCTTTCTTGCTTCTGCTAATGGGAGAATAGAGTGGCGACAAGTAGGGCAATTTACTGTCTTATACTAGCTTGATCTTGTATATACTTTCACTAATACCAGCTAGATAGAGAATATTATTAAAGAACCTACTTAATAAAAATCGTTTTCCAATCCCCCCAAATTTGCCCAGTGGGAGTACTTTTCTGGCAGTCTGGCTCAAAGTATCCGACCCTGTAGAAGAAGCCGCTGCTTTGTTTAAGGACTATGCCTTGTGGAATAAATTTGTGCACGCGGCGAACTTCCAAGCAAAAGAACTCCTTCTCTGAAGGAATATTTTTGCTATCCCACCGGATTATAATCGGGGCAGAAGACACTTTTCCGTTCTGCTTGAAGTAGACGGGTCGGGTTCCACGCAAGTGAATCTTCAACAATGCTCCAGATACCTCTAAACTCCCTCCTTTAACACGCCCATATTCGACTTTTTCGTCGGAAAGTTCAACCTGGGAATATTTTACCACTGCATTGAAGTCATCGGTGTCGCCTTGGTAGGGTATGGACTCTGGCCAGGATATGCCGCTACGAGCCAGGTGCCACGACCAAGTGGGGGATTTCTCTTCAGTTGATAGTATATCAGGGTAGGTGGCTTGATCATCAAGGTTTTTGATATACCATAGCAAGCCGAACGCTAGCCACGAGGCCCACAGCCCTGCCTTGTACTCATCAGGCCCGATGTTGTGTCTTTCGGCGTAGTCTGCAGCGACAGCCGCCAAGGCTGGCAGTCGATCTTTAGCTTTTCCGATGAACCTAGTAGTAAACTCTTCAACCAGGTCTGTCCATTCGTAGGAGTCCTTGACTTCGTCAACCGTGGAGTACTTATCCAGTAATTCTTCATCATTTGATCCTCCGTCAACACGGTAGCCACGAGGACACCGCCAAATCATTTGTGAGCTCCCGAATCGCAAAACGCGATTTGCAAGATTGTTTTCCTGTAAAGTCCAAGAACGTAAATCAATTGGTTCTTTCCTGATACGCCTGATCTCTCCTTCGGCGCAAAATGCAAACTCTTCAAATCGGTTGCCCTCACTGTCGACTTTGTGCCACGGAATTGCCCAAGTGCTAAGATAGCAAGACTCAAGGTCGCGCTCATGAAGGAAGCCTTGGTCGCTGTGTGACGCCAAGGCTGCTGATATAACAATAGTGGCGTTTTGATAGATTTGCCACATCTTAGAAATCTCTTTGCTTTTGTCCTCTTCCCAGTCTTGAACGATACAGAGAGCATCCACCCATAGGTACTCCAGACCAAGGGTGCGTGCTACCTTGACTGCGTCTCGCAACGTACTCGGTAGTTGGATGTAATCAAACCCCTGTTTTCGTATAGCCAAACTTTCCTTCTCTGTCTTAAATCTGTTGTGGCCGGTATCGCCCCAGCAGTAGCTCAACGCTGCATATGATATAAAATGGGCCGTCTTTGTATCTTCAAGGCGCAAGGTGTTGCAATCAGAATCTCCTATATAAATCAGTCGACTAGGCATCTCTGACCCGGTCCTCTCTCCACATTCTTTGTGATGGTCCAAACACTCCTGCAGCCAACGCTTTGCCACCATTAACTCAGCCTTTGGTTGCAACGGCCTGTTCGCTATACGGTTGCTGAGACAGCTTTCTGGAGAATGTCAGACTGCTGCTACTTAGGTTATGATTGTGGGGTAATTACCTTCCTCAGTAAAGAGGATCATCGGGCTCTGATCTAGATCTTGACTCTTGTTGTCCTTACTTATCCAGTAGGATTCAAGTTGGCTTGCATCTTCACTTGAAAGGTTGATCTCAAGACTCCAGTCGTCTAATTCTTCCAGCATACTTGAAGGAACTAGGGGATAAAACAGTTGAAGCCGCTTGCCACATGCAGCTCCGCAGATCTCGCGTAGCGGTCCAGACACCGAAAAGGACCCGGCGTTTTGGGCTCGATGTAGCTCCATGAGCTGTAGGGAGAACATCACACAGCCACTATTGGCAAATTCGCATACTTGCTTTAGGGTATACGTCCGCCGAATGTGTTGAATCTTGCCTTTTCCTTTTCCTTTGTCTTCTTTATCCTTCACATCATCAATTATGATAAAACTGTGGCATAGACGACAATGATGAGGCTGAATGCCTCCTGGTAGCTGCAGCATTTGCTGCTGAATCTCATTCATTATGGCGAGCTCAAGAATAAACGGAGGTCAGAGCAAGCCTTCTACAAAGTGGCGGGCATAAATACTGTTACGTTGGCTCCAGGCATCAAAACGGATGATGTGGCATCTGACTGGCAATTTCTCATATCTGATTGGTTTATGCAACATTTGTCACCTCTTTATCACAACCCAACTGAGGAAGCTGCACGTGAGATTCATCGCCCAATTGTCTCCTGTAACCCCCGCATATGCTTGTTTATTGACTTCAAACCCTTCTCTTATTTCACGATTCTGGTGCTGCAACACGTTCCCCGCTTACTTCTCACCAATTACACACGACTCACGCCACACTTTCCCAGTGTAACTGTGAGCCTTGCTGATGAGATTATGACAGGCTCACGAAGGCTCACGACTAGACTCACGACTCACCGTGAGCCACCCAACTATATATAAAAATTCACTTAGCAGTAAACTTACCATTCCACCTACCAATAACTTCATTACATCAATAAGCCTAACACGCATTACTTGACCATCAAGAGACGTGATATTATCACGACTGCTCAGTATAACGGCCTCGACATTATGCAAACATGAACCTGGTACGGACTAGTTTCCCTGTTCGAAACCCCAACAGTTACAACATGCCTTCCACGACTCTCATTCTCTGTGTTAGATGTGACAGGGGATTTCGATCTCACCATGCTACAGCAACACATTCAGGACTCTGAAAACCACCAGCTTTGTGGTTATTGCCCCAGCCCAACAGATTATGAGACAGAGGAAGACCTGGATATCCACTTGGAGAAGGTTCATCATGTATGCACTACTTGCAGTTATCGACGTTTTGGGGACGCCCATCGACTGGCTCAGCATGATATGGACAAACACAATATATGCATCGTGTGTCGCAGGAGCTTCCAAACCACGCAAAACTTGAAAATGGTTCGTTTTTTTTTGCCGTCCTGAATCTTTTGGTTTCAAGAGAAGCACACATCTTCTACACAGCATAAGCTTATTCATGCTGAAAGAACCATTGAATGCGCAGGCTGTAGCAGGATGTTTGCTACTGAGTCTGCTATGCTGCTGCATCTGGAAACTGGAACATGTGCTTCTGGTGCTGATAGACATTTTGTCTCGAGTGCAGGGCGGCAGTGCTATCGAGCATTTCACTACGTTTCTTACACTTCAGGTTATCCGTTTCAATGCCCAACATGTGAGACACCGTTTAGTCTCATGAGTGGCTTGGTCCAGCACGTTGAGAGCGACCATTGTGATGAGTGCTTGGATGAGAATAGACCATTTCGGGGATTTCTAGATCAGCTGAAGTTGATATTGAGTTGATAGCGACACTTCGTTGATGGTACGCTAGCTTCTGTCATGTGGAATTACACATGGTGCAATCAGCTAATATAACCCTGGTTTAGTAACCACTTATCGCAATTGTTATACCAATGCTGCTCTTCATTATGCTTGAATCATACGACGTGGGTCTACAATATACTGAACCCTTTTCTGAACAACATCGAAGCGCATATAACCACAACTCTCGCTCTCCAGATGGTTAATCATGGCGGCTAGAGTCGTGAAATCCTTTCTGCAAGAGGCTCCCGGGCAGTGATAGAGTTTTGACTGATGGGTAGGGGAGCCTAAGTGTTGGTTCAAAGACCGCAGCTTCTCAAAGAGACGATGGCAAAGATAGCATTCATAAGCCTCAGCCTGGTCGTTCCATGCTTTCTTTGTGGCGGCATAGGTTACAGTACCAGACCAAGTAAGTAATTTATTCGAAATGATACCGCCCGGGTCCCGCTGGCGGATGGCCGCATAGAGCTTATCACGGTTGAGAGGAGCTTTAGTGCAGCATCCCCTCTCGAGATGATGGGCCAGTCCGGTGGCAGTTCCTTGCGCATCTTTGCAAAAGGGACACTGTACTGTGGTTGTGCGATGAGCTTTACCGCGCAGGTGCTTTGGAATGTAAGTTGAACGGTATAAGAAAACAAGACATCAAGGCTACAAACCTGGCTGATACTATGCCAGTCCTGGAATGGACGAGCGCAGACAACACAATAGAAGTGGTCCTGAGCTTCATGGTTGTGTAGCTCATATTCTTCATCAAAGTCGTCGTCGCAATGGTCACACTCATAGAGGATGTCCTCCGATTCCGAGGATTCATCCCAGTGATCCAAGTCGTTCATGTGCTGTTCAACTGCATTCTGACTACCGAAGTAGCGGTCGCACGTGTCACACTCAAAGGTAGGAGCCTCGTGGCCAGTGGCGTTCATATGCTGCTCCCGTGATTGCCAGCCGGCCGGAAATTGTCGCCAGCATGTTCCACAGGTAAACATGATGAGATGAAAGGTTTTAGTGATCACCGAGGAGATCGGCTCGTACCCGAGAAAGAGAAATCAGTAAGTGAGTAGGAGAGCAAGAAGGGATGCCAACAGATGCGGGAGGCCCACCATGAATAAGGCAGCAACATAGACGTTGGTCGCACGCTATTGCAGCCTAATCTAACAATTGATTAATCTTTTTCCTCGTTGGTTAGGGACCTGCATAGGATTGTCTTGTCTCACCGATTTATGCTTTGGTTGGCTGTTCTACGAGAGAAGAGGAAACAGGAATCATGGGAAGGATTAGACCGGTGAGGGGTTATAATGGTGACTTCTTGGAGAGACCTTCGGCAAAAGGAATCGATCTGTATATTGACTTCAAACAGAAATATTTATTCATTGTGAATAGACCTAGATCTAAGCCCCACTGATGGAGGAGGGAGAGGATCCTTCATGGGTAGTCTAGCGTTTGCTTATGATAGAATATCTAACGCAACCCACTTTTTCTTCTTCTTCTGATTCTTGTGACCAGGGCTTTGAGTCCCCCCAGTTGATTCTGGAGCTATTTGGCTACCTTTATAAGTCTGTGGCGAGAATGAACCCCAGAACTTTGCCGGACTCGACGTTAGAAAAGCTCCCTGCGCGTTCTCTACAGCCTCTGGCACCTTTTGCTTACTCTCTAATTTTCCAGCCAACGGTATCTGCCTGGCAGCATCATCGCAAAGGCTCGAAGGTGATGGTTTGGCAGTAAAGAGTTGTTCTATTACTGGATTGTCAAACCATACACTTTGAGGCTTGTTGAACTCTTCGTCACTGCCCTCAACCTTCGAGGAATTTCCTAGACTGGGAAATGGATTGATGCTATCTACATTGAGTAGGGTATTGTCTTGTTGCATTGAAACTTCGCTACCACTTGGAGCTTTTTGGACTGATGATTTGAGCTTGAAAGCTCTGAGACGATTACGAGGAATTGGAGGCTTTTCAAGGCGGTGGGCCGTAAAAATTTCACGGACCCGTGGAAGGAGACATGTTTTGCCAATATCGCGAACCGTCTCGTACCGTTCTGATTCGATATCAGCTGAGGCTCCGTAATCTGACAGTAGCTGTAAAGTTTGAATAATTCGATCTTCTAGCTCAGAGCAGTTTTGATAGACAGCTTCATGGAGGGGTGTGTTCCCGTGAGAGTCAGAAATGTTTGGATCAGCACTGCGTTCTAGTAAAAACTCCACCACTTGTGGCGAAGCAAATCGACAAGCGACATGAAGAGCCGTACTCTGGCTTGTCTGTATGACAAGTAGATGCCCGGGCTTGACATGGTCTTGTAACAGGCGTATGGATATTCCGGCGTGGTCTTGGCTCAAAGCAGAGAATAGAGGGAGATAGCCTTCATCATCATATAATCCTGGATCTGCTCCATTGTTGAGTAGTAGTTCAACCAACTTTTGGTTGCCACTACTGCAGGCAAAATGAAGGGTCCTTGCTCCGCGGTGACTGCAATCTGCTGAGCGCCAACAGGTATGCTGACAGAGATGCATGCGGGATACCGCCGATTTGAGGTTTGGGTCCCCTCCATAGCGAAGCAAATGGTATAGAGTGTTGGTCAACATTGATTCCCACAGGGTGTGTGAGTCGCCTCGTCTATTTAGGAGATAATAAACTCCTCTAAAACCTCGCCATGGGGCCTTTTTCATGGCTGCCAGATGAATGGCAGCCAGCCCAAAACGACTCAACCTATTCGGATCAGCTGCTCTAGCCAGGAGGTACTCTGTTGTTCTTGGCAGAGAGTAACCGGAAGCGATTCGAAGGCCAGCATCAAGTAATGCTTTATTCTGTGGTTGCGCCACAGCGAGGCACAGAGGCGTCAGGTCTGGGAGACCCTTTCCAGGCTCCCAAAGATCGGTGCCAAGCTTGATAAGATGACTTGCCACATGTGGAGCATCTCCGGTAATAGACAGGTGAAGATATGTGATGTGTTTGAGCTTGAGTTGAGGTACAAAACTTGACAGGATCGATATTAGCGCAAGATACTGCGGTAAGAACAGGAACGAGAGAACTGACCCATTCAGCTGGCTGCTCAATTCATGATAGACCAGCCATTGCATCATACGCTTCGAGTCAAGTCCGATAGCGCGGAACGTGAACCTCTGGAATACCAATTCTCGACGTCGAAACTTACAACACTCAACAAAAATAAAATTAAAAAGCCGTTGGGAGGCTCGCCAACAGATGTAGCGAGCGCAACGGGTAAAGGAGCTCAAATCTCTTGAAGACCCGACACATTCTAAAATCTGAAGGAAAATCTCCAGCGGGAGGGTTGCAATGTAATCCATGAGGAGATGCTTGCGATGTTTGTCGTTTATTTCGAGATGAAATGGCATCTCAGGCATCGACAATGCTTATCTCGCCCCGCAATGTTGTTGTGGCACGTGATTGGTGTATCTTCAAACCCAAGGCTTTCAAGATAACCATCAAGATTAACGACGAACAGATGCACGAAATCCTCACTGTTCTCGTTCAACTCTCATAGTGGACACGTCTTCAATGACTTACCTACTAGTCACGATATGCTGTTCTTCTACAACTATAAGGTAATGAGATACTCTCTACTACCTAGGAACCTGAAGTTGGGCATTCTTCCCAAGGTTTTACCAATCAATATAGCTTTACTAATAAGAGAACTTTTTATTAAGACATATTCAAAATTAGACCTATTTACATCTGCATACGTAGCACAGTAAAGATATCCAGGCCCAGGTTCCGTATCCATTCTAGTATTGTAACAGACCCAAAGGGTTTCTTAAGTAAGTGTATGTAGATTTTGATGAGATAAAGAGTGAAGACTCTAGCCAGAGTAGCCCCAGCGAGGAGCGTTAATGATGATGCCACAGATGCAGCCAGAGATAACACCAGCAACGGGGAGAGTGATGATCCAGCCCATGTAGATCCAGGCAACCATGCGCCAGTTGATAGAACGCCAAGTACCAGAGCAGAGACCAACACCAACGGTGGCACCAGTGATGCACTGAGTGGTAGAGACAGGGAGCTCTGAAGAATGCGTTAGTGGCTGCGAATGATGATGCTGTGGAACAGGACATGGACTTACTAAGACGGGTGGCAAGGATGATGGTGATGGCAGCACCCAGCTCCATGGAGAAACCTCGAGAAGGAGAGTGGAGAGTGAGGCGGTTACCAAGGTTGCGCATGATGTTGTATCCATAAGTCCAGATACCAAGAGCAATACCGGCACCACCAAAGCAGCTACTCCAGTCAGTCAATGATCAAACAAGTATCAGGCATTCAACTTACAGAATCCAGACAGGGACGGAAGACTTGCTACCCTCAAGACCACCAGTTCGCCAGATCTGGTAGATAGTGGCATAAGGACCAATGGCGTTGGCGACATCGTTGGCACCGTGAGTGAAAGAAGCGGTACAGGCAGTCATGACTTGCATAAAGGTGTAGAGATACTCAGCGCGGTTGTCGTAGTGAGCAACGTGAGCGTGAATCTCGTCCAAGTCACCGGTAAGCATGCTCTTCTTCTTCTGCATGGCGATGATATCCTGGTCAACACCAGAAAGGAAAGCTTTCTTGAGATACCAGAAGAGAACAGCACCGCTGAACCACTTTCCATCAGGCTTGGGTCCTACGAGGCTGCGAGGAGCCTTGGGCTCAACACGCTCCTCAACATCAGGGGTACCCTCGGAAGAGGTCTTCTTATTCTCAGTGGTAGCCTCCTTACCCTCATTGCTGGTCTGATCTTGAGCGCGCTCGAACTCATCACTTCCAGTGCGACCAGCACGGCGAAGACCATCGAGCTCCTCGCGAGTAAGATGACCCTCATAGAAATCCTTGATACCACCAGCAGCACCCTCAGGCTGAGCGGGAGGGGGAGGGCGGCGGAGGAGAAGAGGACCCTGGAAGATGTTCCACCAGCGGAGCTCCCAGTCGTCACAGATGACGAGGCGGTAGAGCCAGGGGACGAGGAAGATTGTGATGATAAGGGCCCAAGCGGCACCAACACCGACGATCATACCAGCAGTCTCAGCGTCGTTGAAGGTGATCTTGATGCTACCACCCTTCCAGACGATAAGCATAGTAAGGAGAGAGGCAGTGATGCCGAAGTAGATAGGTGTAAGGAAAAGACCCTTCACAACAGGCTTGCTTCGCAGCATAACACCGTACTTGGTAATAAGGAAGATGATAGCAGCAAAAGCACCAGACAGACCAGGAGCAATGATCCAAGCAAGGAAGACGGATACGACACCAGAGCTGATACCCTTGTCAAACTCAGCCCAGTGAATACCATCTGCACCAACAAGCGCAATACCCATACCGATAACACCACCCATGATGGAGTGAGTCGTCGAGACGGGGAGACCGATGCGGGTGCAGAAGGTGAGGTACAACGAGGAGGAGACGATGGCGCACATCATGCCGAGCATGAGGAGGGCAGGATCAGACTCGAACTGGTCAATGTCGACAACCTTGGTACGAATGGTGTCTGCGACACGGGCGCCGACACCGACGGAGCCAGCGAATTCGAGGACGGAGCCGAGGGTCATGGCTTGGATGTAGCTGATAGATCGGGATGAGACCGACGTAGCCCACGAGTTGGCGACATCGTTGGCACCTAAGCAGTCAGTATCTTATTACAGGCCAACCACGTGAGAAGACGTACCGATGTTCCAGGCGTCGAGGAACGAAAAGATGGTGCCTATGGCAAAGATGTAATCATACTGATGAAGCACCATGATCAAAGAGGACCGAGAACTCGGGTTTCTCTCACTGTTCTAGAACAGAGTGAATTGAACTGAACAGTCGATGTCCAACATTGCAGAAACAGCCTGCACCCTGACTCCTTATATCACCATATCCTTCGCCATGGTGTGTGGAGCGGATAAGGCTTGGCGAACAAGCTTAATCTTATGCTTCTTCATGTGGCAAGTGCCTTCGGTGAGTCCTTTGGTAGATTTATCGTCTTGGCGGGTGTGCTTGGCACGCGAGCAGGGGGGAGCAGTATCTCGTGCGTGGGTTCTTGATGTTCGTTGGGCAGGGGGAGATCTGGGCGGGAGGAAGTTTGGATGAGGTTGTGGGGGTTATGGGATAGTGAGTCTTGGTATCATGGCGATGAGGGCGATATGTCTTGTTATTGGGATATCTGATGTAATTGGCCTTCACATGAGGATATTGAATCTGTTGTGCAAGAGTGACAGACCGTGACAGGCGAGGGGAGTTGATGCTCTTGCGCTAGGACCAGAAAGACTTGCCTGCAGATGGGCTTGCAGCAGGGCCTCAAACCTCTAACAAGGATATATAGCCTAACCGGGCGTGTTGAAATGATCAGACTTGGCCGACAATAGAGTCAAACAGACCCCAAAGAAGAACGCACCACCGTAATTGCCAACACCGGAAATAGAGCCTTGTACTCGAGCAAGATGACAGAAATACTCAAGTGCATAAAGCTGTTTCCCTGCCTAATTATTTTCTGCGTCTAAAAGGACACTCTTCTTCGTAGAATTCGTTATGGCCGCTCATGAACCCACGTGCATCAACGATTGTCGTTGAGAGCTTAAAAGAGGCTCGGGGCGGGAGCCAATAAGATGGGTCAGAGCTCCACGTGGAGAAGGTCGTTCGCCCAGAGATAACCTCCCCGGATGCCAAGACTAATCAATTACAGGGGTTGTTGTATCACTCACTATTTTGCTTGAGACATGTTTGTAAAGATCAAAAGGTTAACGTGAATAAAGTTATTAAAGTTATTCTTTTGGGCTTCTTTTTATACCCGTATAACGGCTGCGAATATCATGCGGGACTCATGCATATGGTAGAGTGTACGATGATGATGATCAAACCGCGTCTCGATATCGCAGACTTGTGATCTGTGAGCGTGAGACTAACAAAATGCAATATCCCAAATCGTTCCATCCATTTCAACCCGTCTCTCGCCAAGCTCTCGCCAAGGACCGCGCCACTACTCCTTCTCCTCCCGCTGCAATATGAGCTTCTCATACAAGCACGTTTCCTCCCCGCCAAGTCTACCGCTGACGATTCGAAGCTTTTTCTATCCTGTTCCTCGGTGCATGTGGTTCTTGGCTTTAGCAGCGGGAAAGAGCATCCGGGATCCCATTGCTTGCTTCGCCGATGGCGGGTAGCATTGAGCCAGTAAAGCTCCAACACTGACGAGTCTGTCTTGGCTGTCTACCTGCTTTTGTAATGGTGGTTCAGCTTCTTCGGTGATCGCCCTTTGTGGCCTGTCTGTTCTAGAAGTATCCCCGTCTTGGCTGGTGATATTGAGCTCATTGGGGCGAAGCTGAGATTTGGAAAATTCTGCTAGTGTCCAGGTTCTGGTAAGATGGTACAAGTTTCTTGATAAGATTCGAAGACTTGGCTACCTGGGAGGTCTGCCAACTGTACAACGAATTGCCGATACATAATCGATCATTGCGGAGCCAGTGTATAGAGTACTGAAGCGTAATTTATCTCCTTGGCACTTTTTCCTGGCTTCCAATGCAGCACTCGCTTGTCGCCTTCCAGAATTCCAGTCCAATGGAACCGATGTCAAAGGTCCCTTTTCCTTACTCCTCTTGGCTTGTCTTTCTGTCCTACCATATACTTCCTTTTCTGTTTGGCCTTATTCATAGTCAAGATGCCACTCGAAATCCATAAGTCTGTTCATTCTTATCATCATATGCCGCACCATCTTCCACGTTGTTGCCACCTGCTCTACCCAAAGAGCGTCATCTTCTTCAGGATCTTTCACCTCAATCCAGCCGTATTGTGACTGTTCAGCATCCACCGATTCTCCCGGCCGGTTGATCCATAGTCGAGCTATGAAATCAGGATGCTTACGGTCTGAGGACTTTGCTGGGCAGTCCTCAGCACAAGGCTGGACCTCTGGCCACGTTAAGGTCCTAAACTCAATCTTCTTCGTCTCGGTCCAGTATCTGAATCCAGGCCATTTCCCTCCCTGGGAAATGTTGCCTCCGCTGTACCCATGGAAGCCAATCCGGGGGGGTACATCTGGCCGGGATGCGCCCCAAGTACTTAGGAATTCTTCTTCCTCAAGGGTCTCGTTTCTGGTTTTTGGCCCATATTGCTGAAAGCTCTCTATGTGCCAGATCCGATCACAAGTGTCCAAGACCATTGTGAACGCCTTGAGCATTGGGGTGCGCGTCCATATAGGTAAAGAATTGAATGGCAACTCGGCGTACGACTGCTGCAAATGTGGGTGAACAAGCATCCCGGTCCAATAGAGCATACGCCGGATAGGAAGGTCTGCTTGCTCGGAGGATTCGGGCCCTTGCTCGGAGGGTATTTGAGTTATCTTGGAAGAAAAGGGCTCACACATCCCGAATGTGTCGCGTACAGGATCAAGTCGAGACACTCGTCCCTCCCATGAACATACCACCAAGTATCGGATTCGATCGCATATTGTCTTGATTTCCGGACACGAAGCGTGGATTCGGCGCAATTCTGTCTCATCTTGACGCACCGGATCAGAAGCCAAGAGTAATTGGGAGTCACGCATTACATAGCGTGCTAGGATCGAAGGGATAGCAAACGTGATGATCTTAATCTTGAGCTCCGCAGGCAATCGTTCGAAAGGGAAAGATTCCATGGCTAAGGTAATGTAACACTTCAGCCACAATATGACAAGTAAAGAAAGGAAGAAAGAAGAAACAGGCTAAGAAGGGGGGTTAAGAGTAGAATTATAAGATACCCCTCCTTGTTTTATATTGAAGTTTACATTTATCACCGAAAGTCTATCAAAAGGGTTGGTGTTATCTTCAACGTATCAGAGATCGACTTTTTAAAATACTGGCCGAACTTGCTTTTATTTTTATGCCATAGGATTGCGTCAGGTCAAGTGGCATGAAGTCTAAACACTGAGCTGCTTGTGTTATTTGCAGGTGACCGGTGGCTGGGAGCCTAAATCATCACACAGAACTTAATTAAAAAAGCTGTCAGAACAAAGTCTAAAAGTTCAAAAAAAAACCTGAAGCCTCAAGTCCTCTTCTATAGCATTCAATGCCAGGCTGAAAGGGATTGAAGGTGTGTTATTCGTAGTTGAGGCTTGTGGCTGAGAGCTCATATCAGCAGAGAGAACTCAGCTGTCGGATAATTACACAACCTTCACGATATGCACCAGAGCAAGCTCAGATAAAGTCACTTGAAATACGTCATACTTTCTGTGAGACTAGAAGATCGTATATATGCTACTTGTTTGTCTATCGAGGATCCTACTCATAGAGTAATGCTCTAATCTAGAGTGCCCAGGCTGAGATCAGGAACAGGCCGAAGGTGACGCGGCCTTACCAAGCCAACTTGGCTAAGACTCCATGAGGCCATCTCCGGACACCAAACTTGCGAGCCTCATCTAATAAAAGCTGGAAAATACCAAAAGCAAAAGGAAGAAACCAGTGTTCAACGGGTACAGGCGTGGTTCCGAGAACAGGCTGCAGAGGCGGAATGTACAGCCAGAAGATAGCCATGGCAAGCGAAAAGATGATCGCAGGGAATAGATACCAGTTCTGCGTGTTCGGGTTGAACAGAGGCGGATGCTGAAAGATACTGAGTCGACGAGTTCTAGTCGCCATTAGATTAAACCACTGCATCACAACAAGGTTGACAAAGTAGATAGACGAAGCCTCGTTGGTCTTGGCCAGGTAGTAATCTGGATCGATACCAGTAGGGAGCTTTCCGAAGCTGAACCAGAGCTCGCTGAAGGGAATGCCATGGCGCTGGAGATACCAGAACGCCATGGCGAAGGAGGCGACTGTTTGGAGGACGCCGTTGACTCCGTATGCCTGGAGGATAAGCTGCCAGTTGACCAGACGATCCTTCTTGATGTTGCGTGGGGGACGGGTGAGAACGTCGGCTTCGGGTTTTTCGTAGGATAGCATCGTCGCGGCGGCGCAGTCGGTGAAGCAGCTAGTCAAGGTTAGTGGGTGTTGAGCTACAAGAAGTAGGGATACGTACCAGATGATGATCATAAGGAATGAAGACAGAGCTTGGGGTAGGCCAAAGGCGACAAAGGCCATGACGGGCCAAAACTCGGAGAAAGAGCCAGCAGGCAAGAGGTAAGAGATGACCTAGAATCAATGTCAGTCTGTGGTCTTTTGCATAGAGGCAGTTAAAGACATACCTTCTTGAGATTGTCAAAAACGACTCGACCGTACTGCACCGCAATGATAATAGATGAGAAAGTATCCAGCAGAACCATATCAGCTGCCTCCATAGCGATATCCGAGCCACTACCCATCGAGATACCAACATCAGCAGCCCTCAGCGACGGAGCATCATTGACTCCATCACCCGTCATGGCTACGACATTACCCTTCTGGAACTCACGAACGATTCGAAGTTTTTGTTCAGGTGTTGTTCGCGCAAACACAATTTCCTCGTAGTGAGTTAGCGTCTCCCACTGATGCTCGTTGAGAGACATGAGTTCTGGACCGCTGAGGACGATGGCGCCGAGGTGGGAGATTGGTGAGTCTTTGGTATCGTCGGGGCTGTAGCGCTGGAGGGCTGTGCTGTCATCGACGGTTTGGGAGGTTACGATGCCGGCTTCGCGGGCGATGGCTAGGGCAGTGAGGGCAAAGTCACCAGTGACCTGCAAACTGTCAGCGTGGGCCTTTGTCATCAGTGGGAGAGAGGATTTACCATGGCGATTCGAATACCAGCGCCGCGCAATGTGCTCACAACATGAGGAATGTCATGTCTGAGAGGGTCAACGATAGCGACCATTCCGACCAAGGTGAGGCCTGCATTTGACTCGCGTGTGACTGCATGCTCAAACTCACTCGTCTCCCGATTCTTAGGGAGGTCGCTGCTCTTCACAATCTTGCGAGCAAGTAGCAAGCATCGTTTACCTTGTGAAGAGTATTTGTTCTTCAGCTGTTCCACTGTAGCTCGCATAGCCGCATTGAGAGGGGTAGTTTCGCCATGTTCAGAGACATAGTGCGAGCAGCGACCAATGAGAACATCAGGAGCGCCTTTGATGGTCAGGAGGCTAGATTTCATTGTTAGAAAGTTCCTCCCGAACCTGGAAAGCTCTTATGACTACTTAGTACTTACATATCGTCTGTGTTGAACGCGGTCTCCTTGCTAAGCGTAGCAGGCACAGCCTCAGTCCTGGTGCAGGAAAAGCAACGAATCATGAACTTGTTCTTACTGTTGAAAGCAAGGTCATATATCTTGTTCCAGCAAGCACGCAGGTAATCGACGCTGCTGGGGTCAACAAACTCAGCGAATCGGAGGACGGCTTGATCAGTCGCATCACCAAAGATCCTTCTGTCTGCCAGCGGAGCATCCTTTGTAGCAGCATCAAACTCAGATGCGTTACAAAGTGCGGCCAAAGCACGAAGTTGGATGATCGGGTGAGTGGAAGATTTGGACTGGCCAAACTTGCCGCGAGCGTTCTCGATGGTCATGTTGAGTCCTCCGACTGCGCAGTCAGACACAGCCATCTTGGCCTGTAACTTGTTAGCGCAGCTGAGACATGGAATACATAGGCGGCTTACAGTGGTAAGAGTACCGGTCTTGTCAGAGCAGATCACCGACACAGATCCAAGCGTCTCGACAGTTTTGAGGGACTTGCAGAGGATCTTGTTCTTCTTCATCAGATTGGCGGTGATTGTGAGACCAGCTGTGATGGAGATGGGAAGACCTTCTGGGATGAAAGCAATGGCGACGCTGACGCAGTTGACGATGAGGGTTGGTACGTTGATGAAGTCGGGATGCTTCTTCTTCAGGAACGCGCCCCTGTTGAAGGATGTTAGTGTTGTAATGGAATATAGAATCGTAAGATGGTGGGTGGAACGTACCAGATGATACAAACAACAGCAATCATACTTATCATGATACTAGCGATGATGATGACAAAGTAAAGAACTTCCTTCTCAAGCGTCGTCATCTGTACTTTCGGCTCATTCGTCAAACTCGCTATACGTCCAAACACTGTTCTATCACCAGTAGCAACCACAATACCAGTGCATGACCCAAGGATACAGTGTGTACCTTGCAGACCAATGTTATGCGTCTCAAGATAATTGGTATCAGTGTGATCCACAGTACCAGCCACAGGCTTAGACTCTCCAGTGAGAACAGAACGATCAAACTTGACGTCGGAAGAAGCCTCGATCAAGCGGATATCAGCGGGTAGCTTGTTCCCCGCCTTGACCTTGATGACATCGCCTGGAACGATATCTGCAGCATTGAGATCAACGAGATGACCATCGCGAATAACGTGGCCCTCTTCTGGAAGCATGTTCTTGATGGAGGACATGGTACGTGATGTAGACCAGTCTTGAAACATGTTGAAGAGTGCTTGGATGAAGAAGACTGCGAGGAGTACAATAGCGAGGGCCTTTTAAAATTAGTAAGATCAAGATAGAGGGTGAGAGACTCACCAGATTGGCGACAGCCGGAGGATCACCCAATGGCTTCCACGAGACAAAGACGAGGATGCAGCCTGTGAGCAGAATACTTCCGAAACCACCAAAGAAGTAGAGAAAGATTGTTCTGAACCAGTGCGTCTTGGCGGGAGATGGTGCGTTTCTGCCATATTCGCGCTGTCTCCTCTCAGCTTGTTCGCTCGATAGACCAGCGGTGGATGAAGTAGTGAGGCGTTTCTCAACGTCAAAAGGTGCGATGGTATGCCACTCGAGGTCCGTTAAAGCTACACGCGCACCATGCATTAGTAGAAGTCAATTTAGTAGAGTCAAGCGAGAGTATCTTACCTTTTGTCGTGACGTCCTTCGCCTTGGCTAGCTCAGCTTGTTCCTTGCCCTTGGACTCCTCGATGTTGAATGAGCTGTCCAGACATCAGTACAGCTACCTCCTTTGCTCTCATTCAGAGGAAAATGCGACTCACACAGTACGATAGGTGACAGGAAGGACAAGCGAGGGATCAGCGCGATTTCTCGAGCCTGCTCGATGGATACTCAACGAATCCCTCGAGCGAGAGCGCCCACGAGAGCGCCGCTCACCATGACGCGAAACCCTGACGGCTTCATCATCATCGTTCCAGTGAATGCGCTCACCAAAAACAGCGGCGTCCTTTTTCTCGTCTTCAATCATGTTGAAGGTGAGAGGACAGGTTAACCAAGTGAGAATACGAGATGGAAAGGGGGATAAAAGAATAGGAAAGAATGGTAAAACGAGAGGAGAAGATGGGAGAGTGCGAGCCTTGATATTTGTTTTGCATGTGGATAGCAGGATAATCGCTCATCATTTCCAGGACAGTTCGCGTTAAGCGACGTCGTAAAGGCTGGCTGAAGTATTTCGTATAAGTGAATCCATAGTAAAAGTACAATCCCTCAGATCATAGCTCAGCTCCGCCTTCGATCCTACGTTCTAAGCAGGATTAGTGACTTTTCTCTTTTCTCGATCCCTTTTCTCCACAGGACCTGGCGTAGGGAACTCAATAACAAGTGTCGATAAACGAGAAGGATGTGGAGTGCGCCCTCCTTGGTGTCATGATGTTAGACCAGCCCTAGGAGTGTACCAATACCGAGGTTAATACATCACCAACTTGGGGTTTCATGCGTAGACGATTGGCCATTCTAGGGCATGTGGTTGGTCACCATGTGCACTGCCTCGATGGCAATAAGCAAGCAACTTACGCTTAAACGAGTAATCCATGAGCTATGACGTGAAGGAATCGTGGGGAGTCTCTGTTCCTCGTGCACGGTTTGACTCAAATATGCAGGGTACGAGTGAGGGAATATCGAGACGCGTTGACATTGGATGAAATCCTTAGCTGAGGAGGCGCAGTGCCGATCGCTCTAGGTAATCCGGTTCGGCATGTGCCTGAACTGGGCAAGCTGTCGCGTATGCAGCACAGACACAATGTGATCAATGCACTCCCACTGACAGAATTAAGCATTGACACACAAAGAGCTAAGAGAAAACAAGCCTTTTCTTTCCGAGCAGGTGGGTGTTGGTACCAAATGCAGGCTTTTGTCAACGGACCCCTCCCTCTAGCCGGAATCTGGCAGCTCGCTAGCATGAGGAAACAAAGCCTGGATGAAATGAGGTATCCGAGATTTGAGAGACACTAGCAACGGGCGCAGCTGGCAGCCCTTACATTGGCCGGACGGACGCATGAGTTGGACTGGCCTTTTTAGAGGCTCGATTTACGATGTCTTGGCTGCGAGAGACAAGCTTTTTAGCGCCGGGTCCTAGCGTTCAGGGTCCCCGCCAGTGCAACGCTGTCACGGTCGACTCGCAAGCCACTCGAGTTTGAACGAGAGATTGCTATTCTATCATATCATATCATGAAAAATAATAATCGCGAGATTCAAACAGGACACTTTGCTTGCTAACAGGGTAAATCGATGGACGCCGAGAGATGCAATCTTGTGGCATGGCGCGATTAGCTTCTCGATGGACCAGGCCAGGCCAGGACAGCTCTCCAATGTAAACTCCCTGGGGTGCTCCAGGAACTCTCATTTCTTGCTCCTTTCACAAGCCCTTACTTAAAAAAAGGTCATCTGGTGCAAACAAAGAGGGGAGTTTCGCCGTTGGTGGAGGATGAGGGATTTATCTTAGTCGTTGGTTTCTTTACGAGGGCTCGTCAGGTACCGTCTTGTCATTTCTGAGCTTTGAGAATAGGGCTGTAGACTACCCCAGTACAAGGCGCGTGGGACCAGTATTTAATCCCCGACCACATCGCGCTATCCAGATTCAGGGTGTCAGACTGGACTGGCGGCCTCCAGCTCCATTTTGCACAGAAATTACAGACAAAGACCAGTTCTGACGGGCCCTCTTTTACAAACTCCAATGATTAAGAGCGTAATGGTTATGTAATGTGAGCTTTGGAGGGCATTGAAGCCTATAATGACCAGGCAAGACAACCTCTACGCCAGGTCATGGACTCTTTTAGGGCTTCACCAGGTACACACAAATTCATTGAGTCGGTGAGCACAACTACTGTTCTAAGCATGGCTCGATTCGGTGTCAGCTAAGTCTTTTAGGGACAGCTCTTAAATGGAACTTATGAGCAGCAAGTAGTTTTGCTACCGTGATTGTCTAACGCACATGTGCGATCAAGTTGTTTTGCATTCCCCTCTGGTCAGGTCTAGGGTAATGAGTCGTGACAATAGCGAACCATTCCAGGAAACAGAGCCAGCAGTTAGTTATTCTTTGAACACTCAAGCAGATTGGTACTTCTTCTTATTGTATTTTACTTAGCCTTCTTTTTGTTTGTTCTATGAGTAGCCTGATTGATGTTGCAGAAACGTGGTTTCATTTCCAGTTTCATCTCACGCCGTTCGTTACATTGCGTTGGATCGATTTCATTATCGATAAGCCGTATCTTATCGATATAATATCATTAGTGACGTCACATCATGAGGCCCAATTCTGCCCATCACCAGCTTCACATGATGAGAATACAAAAGGTGCACTCTCGCCCTCATCGTTTCCGTTGAGCTCTGCCACCCCGCGGGATTTGGGGTCCGTCCAAGATCCAACCAATCCCAATCCTCTATTCCTCACTAAATCACCCCCAAAACTCCTCCCTCCCCCACGGCGGGGCTCCTCCGGCCTCGGCTTCAACGTAAAAGACGAGCTGTGATTGGCCCTTTTGCTACAAAACGGTCTTCTTTCCGATGTCATCATGTTGCCCATCATGCGCTCATCTCCACGCTTCGGCATCCGTACATATACCTCCCACTCCCTGCAAACTCCCCTCTCACGTAGATCCATCTCCAATTCATACTCACAACTGCCCGCCATGAAGCTCCTCTACCCAACATCCCTCAAACTCGACATCCAGAGCCTCGAGGGCTTCTCCGTCGACCTCTTCCCCTACGACGTCAAGAAGACCATCCCCGAAGAGCACGTCGACGCCGAGATCCTCGTCACCTGGACAAACACAGCCGAGAACCTAAAAGACGCCGCAAAGCGCCTCACAAAGCTCCAATGGATCCAATCCCTCGCCGCTGGGCCAAATGATGTTCTGGGTGCTGGATTTGATGCCTCCAAGATTAAAATCACAACCGGCTCGGGTCTGCACGATCACACCGTCGCTGAGCACGCGCTGGGTCTGCTGCTCAACGCCGCGCGCCGCTTCTACGAGATGCGCGATTATCAACTTCAAGGACAATGGCCAGGTCATTTGGGCGGTCCTCAGCCCGATAGACCAAAGAACTCATTCACGACGCTGCGCGATGCACGTGTTCTGATCTGGGGCTTCGGCAACATTGCAAAGACCCTGACCCCGCAGCTCATCGGCCTCGGCGCCGAAGTTCGGGGCATTGCGCGCCGAAAGGGCGTTCGCAACGGAATTGAAGTCTACAGCGAAGATGATCTCGACACACTCCTCCCCGAGACCGACGCCCTCGTCATGATTCTTCCTGGCTCTGACTCCACGCGCCATGTTCTCAACGCTCAGCGCCTGAAGCAATTGCCCAACCACGCGTGGGTCGTTAACGTGGGGCGCGGTACATCTGTCGATGAGGACGCTCTTGTCGACGCGCTTGAGAAGGGAGAGATTGGCGGTGCGGCGCTGGATGTCTTTGAGACTGAGCCTCTTCCTGAGCCGAGTAGGATCTGGAAGGCTCCTAATACTATTGTGTCGCCGCATGCGGCTGGTGGAAGACCTCAAGGTGCTGAGGGGCTTATCGCTGATAACCTAAGACGGTTTCGGGCGACGCAGGAGTTGAAGAACCTCATTTAAAATAGAATAGAGAATAAAACAAATATTTCAAGTCAACAATGATCGGTTTTCAATAAAATTTTGGTGATCGAAGCCTGTAATCTGTAGACAAAGTCCAAGATCAATTGATGAAGGTATTCGCGATGAATCTGTGACCCCACTTTTCTGCCATGATGAGGCAATTCGCAGGCACTTCTTCATTGCTGACTGGACATCTCTCAACGTAACATCATAAGCTCAAGAAGATGCACAGTTTAGCTCATACTACAAGGGAGTGTCTCGAGCCTGAGAAGACCGCAAACAGGTTCTGGATCAGGCTTCGGCATAGCTTGAAAATGCGGGGTTCAATGAGTAAGAGAAAAGAAGACCATCGGGGTACCTTGGCTCGAATCGCCATGATGCAGCCTGGAGTATGAGAACACCAGAGTAAGTCAAGTATGCGTCTCATGAAAATGGAAAACAAAGAGATTTGAGTGATCGGCCGATCTATTGACTATCGAAAATGAATCTAAAGCAAACTAACTGCAAGTCCGAACGAAACGAATGTCTAGTACAAATTCAAATCTCCATCATGATGTCCCAAGCTGAGATATCAAGCTTCCCCTATTACTTTTCGTGCTGCATCAAGCCCAGCCTAGATTCAGCCATCCAAAGCTGAAACTCGAACATCCTCCAGTATTCCTCATACAAGCGCCGGTGAGGAGTTGCCGCTTAGTTGTGGTTCTGTCCGTTGTTGCCAGCGATCTTGTCCTTGGGGGGGTTGGTGGGAGCCTTGTTCTTGGGAGGCTTGTCACCGGCACGGGGCTTGTCCTCAGGCTTGACATCGCGCTTGTTGTTGGGAGGGTTGACGGGGGCCTTGTGCTTGGGTGGCTTATCACCAGCGTGGTCCTGACCCTTGACAGGAGGCTTGTCCTCGGGCTTCATGTCCCTCTTGTTGTTACCAGCGTTGTTGTTGGCCTTGTCACCAGTAGGAGCCTGATCCTTGCCACCGTTCTTGTTCTCAGTCTTGACGCCGCTCTTGTTATCAGCCTGCTCCTCAGAAGGAGCCTGTCCACGGGGCTCATCATGAGTAGGAGTGGTGGTAGGAACATTGGCAGCAGAGCAGCCCTTGGCAAATACGTAGAGCTCATCATCACGACGAGGGATCTTGGAGGGTTCAACACTGTACAGCTTGCACACAGGCTCCGACGCATCAGTAGGAAGACCAAACAGGAAACTCTTGCAAGACGCCTGCGCATCACAAGCATCCTGGCACTTCTCCGCAGTCTGAGCACTAGGCGTAGCAAAAGGCTGAATCTTGCTGTTGCTAGCCCCCGTAGGCGCAGTGTTGCAGACAAGATCCCTCGCAGCCTTGGTCTTCACCTCGCCGCGCGGCTTATCCTGAGTAGGCTTGGTGTTGGGCACAGCCTTGCTGGAGCAGGCCTTGTCAAAGACAAACAGGTTGTTTCCCTGGTTGGGGACCTGGGCTGCAGGGACAGAGTAAAGCTTGCAGGTGGGAGCCTTGGCGCCAGAGGGGAGGCCGAAGAGGAAGCTCTTGCAGGAGGCATGGGCGGTGCAGAGCTTCTGGCAGGCCTCAGCGGTGGAGGCGGTTGGGGTGGAAAGGGGTTGGACATTGGCGGAGGAGGTGCTGGAGGGGGCGATGTTGCACTGCTGGGAGCGAGTGTTGAAGGGATGGGCGAGGATGGCGGTGGCCATTGAGGCGGTGAGCATGGCGATGGTGGTCTTCATGATGAAAGATTGTTGAAGTTGAAAGTTGAAAGTTGAACTTGAAGTAAGTTGAAAGAGTGCTGAGAGAGTGTGAAGATGCTTGATTGAAGTGATTGTGTTGGTGAGTGAAAGGTGATTCTTTGTCGAGAGTTTATGATCCCTTTATACCTGTTGAGTCGATCATATTCAAGGATATCATAGACAGCATTGTCCCGTAACTCATCATGACCGCGTCAGCTATTTCCGAACGACGTGAAGATCAGAAGCTTTGGCCTATTGGAGTTTACAGCATCTCACAGGCCTCAATGGCGATGCAACTCGAAGCTGGAGCCAGGTCCACATCATACATGCAAGCAGTGCCTTGCTCATATTCCCGAGCTTACGTGCCCCATTGTGAGTTGACAAAGGTAAATCTTCTAGAGTTACATGATCATCATACCTAGAGAAAGCATGATGTTGGGTACTAAGCCAGTAGGAATGTCCTTATTCACAGCGTGACGAGTCTTTTGGAATAGTACCAGTGTCGTTGCTATGTTTACTATTAACCCCATTCATCCCGTCATCAGTGGCCATGCTTTCTCCTATTCGCTGGACGGAAAGTTCCGTCTTTCATTACGGCTGTGAAGAAATGATCGCTGCATCCTTGCCAGCATTAGGCTGATCCCCCACATGCCGTTGAAACAAATCAACGTTTCCCTTCGGAACCCAGGAGGTCGGGAGATTCCTGTAGGTTTGCGCTAAAAGCTTGTTCGTGGGTTCGAGGCTTGCAGTAGCCGCGTGGAGTCGGCGGCTGAGGCCCTGTTGAGGCTCTGCATAAGGAAATATTCAAGTTATGAATAGAAGTTGGATATTGTCCACAGTCTCAGCATTATCCCACTCGAAATATGCGATGTGACTTTTAAATGATGTTAGTAATTGGCTGATTGCTGGCCATCAGTCGCACTCAGCCTATCGAGTTCACATCAATGGCCAATGTAGACATCACGCGTAGACAATATCTCTCACCAATGCCAGCCTTAATCCTGTTCACCATACAGCCCAAGCCAGATGAAAATGGACCATAAATAAAAAGCTCCCGGGTAGCCCATGAGCTTTGGATGTTCCCCTCCTTATTCTATGTGGCTGTGCATTCCGCTTCTTCGCTCCACTCGAGATGAAACACCCAGCATCTAAACTACTGCATACAGTGCGCCCCAAAAAACGTTTCGACCATGCCCGCATAAACATCCACGTAATCGGTACCAAAGCTCAACAACCTGGTCCGATCTGCCGACACTAACACCAACAGCTACTATTCTTATTATAGATATAATTTGAGCACCTCAATTGGTTGAAAAGAACACAGAGCAGGTTACCAACCTATACTATCTACTACTTACACTAAGGTATTTACAAGAATGAATCCTCAGCTTCCCTAAATCTGGCTATAATCTCCCTGGTAGCTTGCAATGGCAGAGCCTCTACCGTCCGGCCCATATTGCCTGTCATTGTCTCAGCCATGCAAAGCGCATTGTATATAGCCTCTTCCGTAGCATCAGCTGCTGCTTCAAAGAGCCCGTTGATAGTCTTGTTATTGGTCGCCTCTACATCAATAAGCTCAGGCTTGAATGGATCAATGGTCTTGGGCTGGCCAGCGACTGTCTGCACGGGTATCTCCGCAGCCGTGGAAAACGCAAGGAATAGATCCCCCGAAGGATTGTGAGCATAGCTTCCCACACGCGCAAGGCCCATGGTTGCCCGCTTGGCCAGCCGCTGGAGCTGGCCAGGAAGAAGCGGTGCATCCGTGGCGAGTATGACGATGATGGACCCGTCCTTCTTGTCCTTTGCGTCGTTGTACGCTTTATCATGAGCAGCAGCGGCCTCGTCTTTTTCATTTCTCTTTTGCAGGATTCGTCCGACCGGCACGCCCGAGATGTGCAGATGCTGGAGTCTTCCGTAGTTGGCCTGGACAAGAGCAGCAACTGTGTATGACGTCTCGTCTTTCCTAGGCACGATTCTGCTGCTGGTCCCGGTGCCGCCTTTCCCCCCATGGCACAGCATACCTGTTCCGCCACCGACGTTGCCCTCGGCAATCGGGTCCTCGGAAGCATTGGTGATGGCGTCCACCACGTGTTCCGGCGCCACCGCAAACTGCCTCAGGTCATTGAGATGGCCATCAAACGTCTCAGCGACGACTGGCAGCAGGAACCAATCGATGCCCTGCTCGCCTTTTCCGTAATGTTCAATTGCGTACTTGTAGATACCGGTATAGCACGGCCCTACTGCAAAGCTATTGGTAATGAGAATGGGCGAGTGCAAGAGACCGCTCTCTTCGATCCAGTGTGTCCCGGTCATTTCTCCAGACCCGTTGAGACGGAAGACGCCGGCATGACAGGCCTTGTGGAACCAGTCTTTCCGAGGGAGGATGGTGGTCAATCCCGTGTTGATTTGCCCACTCTCGTCGCGGATAGTGGTCGTGTGGGCAAGGACGCCGGGCACGTCTGTGATACCATTTTTGGGACCAGGTGACATGAACCCTAGATGTGCCTCTGGTATGACATCGCGGAGCCTGCCGCGGGGTTGCTGATGGGATGTATTCGTTGCCATTATTTAGATATTCGTATTCTGGCGCGTTTATGCTAAGATACACTGGGTAACTATGTAAGTCTCAAAGCTTGACGGTAACTACTTTGCTCTATTTATCAAGCCCGGCTAAGAAAGAGATGGGTGATTTGCTGTGGTGTTTTCTGATTGTCGGCATGAGTCACATCGATCCAGTTATCTGCTGCTAATCTTACTGAAGTCCAAAAGAGAAGGTACTAAGGTGAAGAATACTACATAGAACCTGGATCCGAATCACGTGGTAGTTCCATTATTGCGAAGGATTTGTTCACTACCACTTACAATAAAACGCAGGGTGCCAATTAGCAGGGCACTTTGGTGACAGGAGCTGCCATCTCCAAATTGGAAGAGTCATATGATGTTTTACCCCTCTTTTAGAGATAAGCTAGATTTCTTCAGAAATGCCTCAACTAGACGGATCAGTCAATCGATTAATGGATAAACAACACTTTGTTTTATCCAACAGGAGGAGAGGTTCTTAGTTAGATCATAATATTCTGTGAACAAGCTGGTCAATGCTCATACTTCATAGCTATGTTGATTCCCTCCGGCCGGTGGATCATCCCACTTCCCGCTCCGACATTAGCCTCAGTGACAAGCTTTTCGGGATCTAAATAGACTTCGGCAATTTCACCAATAGACGCTCTTGTATTGCTTCCGGATGAAACGGAAGAAACATTTTGCCGAGCTGACGTCTCTAACGTTCTGTTGGGAGAAATGGATACCCATGGCGAGAAGCAGGGGTCGAGAACGAAGGCCTCAATATTGAGACTAAGAGTGGCTGAACGTTTCAAAACCCGAGTTAGCCCATTCATTTGGAAGAAGGTCGGAAGAGTGATTACGAATTTGAAAAATTGCTGTAGTGGAAGCCGGAAGCTGCGTGAAGGCCTGCATGAATCTGAATCAATAGTTCATTATAGAGCCCATGATGATTCCACAATCTGTTTGAGAATCGGGAAGAATGGGTTGTTGGGCGTATGGGTAGAAAGACTCTTACGTGCATGTTCGCCGACGAAATGACCAATTTCGGGATCGAGACTAACTTCCGGATGGATGATGAGACCATCACAGAGCACTTTCGAACTACTCCTGAGTGACACCAACAGATACAGAATCTCGCGGAAGTCAAGCCAAGAGGATCATCGGGCAGAGTGAAGAAGGTAAGAAGAAGAAACTTCATAGACGCCTCTAAACAAGAGAGTAAGCGATCACGAACGGTGAGTTGCACGGGATCGATTTGCGGACACTGCTCTTCTTCCATCATACCAGGGCATGTCTGGTTCTTTCAAAAACCGACGAGATACTCATTATGAACTAGCCTCATGGCTTGATTTCCGCAACGCAAATTGGACATCTTCCATTCGCCGCCATGGCCCTTGTTGTGGTTCCAAAAGCTCAGCCAGCCACGAAACTTATTCACCTTCACCGAAACTAACTAAGATCATTGACCTCTTAAGCCTGGTCCCGTCGAGAATATGCTTCTTTCCCACATCACGATTCTTAATTTGAAGAGTTTGGGCGTTAGTTCTCAGACTATTGATTTCAGATTCATGCAGACCTGCATGTCGAGGGTCTTGTACACAGAATAGCGTGGTAAACGCGTCACTAAGAAAAGACTCCCCTCAACTGCATTAATAAACTACGCTAGATGTTCCAACACTTTGAGGATAAATACTTGACTTCTCTCCCATCAATCTCAAGTTTTCTCATCACAGCATCAATCACTCTAACAACACACTCATTCATCTTCACCACACTCTTTCAACCACATTCATTTACCTTTCTCAATCTCTTCAACAGACTCAGTCAAAATGAAGTACTCTCTCACCCTCCTTTCCCTCTCCATGGCCTCCGCCATGGCAAGCCCCTTTGCCTCCAGCACCCCAAAGTGCAACATCGCCCCCAGCGCTTCTTCCAACCGCAAGGTTCAGCCTTACCATACCGGTAAAGCCGACACTGCCATCGACTGCCAGACCTTCTGTGCCTCCGATGACCACTGCAAGAGCTTTGCCTTTGGTCTCGTCAAGGGCCACTCGCACCCTAGCTGTCTCCTCTTCAAGGTCCCAGCTTTTGAGGTCCCTGCTCGCAAGGATGGTCTTCACGTCTTTGATAAGCAGTGTGCATCTGAACGCGTTCCTACTTCTGCACCTACTGCTTCTGAGCCTTGGGGTACTGTGCCCAAGAAGGTTCTCGTTCGTCGATCTTTGAAGTGTAACTGTGCTGCTTCTGGTTCTGCGAGCAGTGATGTTGAGCCGTTTAAGACTACTACTGCTGCTACTGCTAAGGACTGCCAGGCTCTTGCTGAGGCGGATTCTTCCTGCCAGAGCTTCTTGTACGGTCTTCCTAGCGGATCAAGCACTCCTGTCTGCAAGCTTTACAAGGTTGCTGCTGCCAAGGTTCCTGCTCGTGCCGATACTCTCTTTGTCTTTGACAAGGGCTGCTCTTCTAAGCAGGTTCCTACTACCCCTCCTACTGAGGACGCTCCCCGCGGTCTCGTCGGTACTGCCAAGGCTACCAAGGTTAAATCTGCTCCCAAGGTTACCAAGGTTGCTGAGGTAAAGGCTGAGAAGCAGGACAACGACGCTTACAAGGTTTCCAACCCCAAGCCCAAGGCCACCAAGGTGCAGAAGCCCAAGGCTAAGGCTACCAAGGTCGCCAAGGTCGAGGATGACAGCACCCAGTACGCTCAGGTTGGCGATGACACTGTCAAGCACCAGGCCAAGGTTACCAAGGTTGAGAACAAGCAGCCCAAGGTCACCAAGGTAGCAAAGGTCGACAACCAGAAGGTCCAGAAGAACCAGGACAAGTCTGGCGAGACTGAGGCTAAGCCTGCCAAGGTTGAGAACAAGCAGCCCAAGGCTACTAAGGTCCAGAACAACAAACCCCAGGCCACCCAGGTTCAGTACAAGGATGAGACCAAGAACACCAACGACAAGGACAACACCAACGAGAACAAGAACGTCAAGGCCGACAGCCCCAAGACTCTGGCTACTAAGGTCCGCAACAACGAGCACCAAGCCACTAAGGTCCAGGCCGTTGAGCACCAGGCTACCCAGGCTGGGGGTAAGAAGTCTGCTTGCAAGACCACCAAGGGCTCTGCAGCTCAGCCTAAGATCACTCAGGCGTAGAGTACCGTACCCTGAGGAGGAAGTGGCCTTGTCAAGTGGGTTTTGTTGAAGAGCCTTCATTTCCTTCTCGGTCCTCTCTCTGTCTGTTCTTCATTCCTGGCTCCTGAGTCTGTCTCTGTTGAGAATCACTTTCCTTTCGTATCTATCTGCTTTCATCTTCTGTACTCTTATAATGTTTACATAGATTCGAGCTACATAGTCTTTCAATAACATACTTTTCCTTTTCTACCTCAACGCGCGCTTTTGACAACAGATTTTGATCATTATACATTAATTGGGGATAAAGATGCATTTGCATAGTGGGCAGTCGACGTGATGTTCCTTGAACCAAGAGTCCAAGCATCTTGTATGGAACACGTGCTCGCACGTTAACCGACGTACATCTTCCTCGCCTCCTAGATTCTCAAGACATACGGCACTTTATAGCAACTGACGTTAGTATGACTCCAACTCTGCAGCATTTTGACGTACCATATCTCTGCTAGGCTAATCTCTGTTGAGCTCACGCTGGATTGCTTTCGTATATCCTTGTACTTGATAGATGGATTCGCTTGGTTTAGCGTCTGTAGGTTATGTCGCTCTATCGGCGTTCGCTGTCTTGGTGGTACGCGAATAACGGTCATGCGAGGATTTCGACGGGTATTGCAGCTTCTGAACTTTAACAGGATACTTCGTGGGTTAACTTCAACTGACGTGCAAGCTGGTCTATGTAACATACATGATGATGGTTAGTATGACGAGAGTCCCACCGAATAAGAACCAGGGTAGGTTCACGCTCGAGGCCCTGTCGTGGTAGCCTTTAGCCTCTGATCCGTACTTCCGCCTATGTTTTCGTAAATGGAGACTTACATCGAGGGCCCTTTACATGTGACTATCTGCAAATTTTGGCCGCATTCACGATCCGAGACGGGTAGACATGCCTCGGCTAAACCAATATCCGAGTTTTTGACTGATTGTCGGATAAATCAAGAGCGGATATCAAAAGCCAAGGTGTTTCATCAGAATTGGCATTTGTCCAACGTTTTCTCACGGAGATAGTATGAGCAAGAACAGCAAGACAATAGAGGTCAAGAAGAGCAGGTGTAATAAAGAAGTTGATGTTTCAACATATTCAATTGATACGGACATTGCCCATCTTTCAAGGGATGCCCAGAACAATATCCAACTGACAAGACCAGCCAAGCACAGTAGCACTCTTTTGCACTGCCACTCTCCCACCCTCGCTAAACCCAACCCGGACACTAACCACCAGCCAAGAACCCATCACCCAACGTCGTCATCACCCATCAAAACCCCCAAAACATGCTCAAAATGAACCATATAAACCCTGAGATCATCCCTTGACGCGTATATGCCATTTCGTCTGGACCACAAAGTATTGTTTCAGGATACCATTGTGTGCTCATTGTATGGACTGTTAATATACATATAAACAACATGACTGGGTTCGTCGTATAAATGTGGATCGCCAAGTTCACTCCTGATGATGCCAAGTCGGCTTTGTTCAAGTTATCCGGTAGTTGCGTACACGCGGTGAACAAATTTTCTCCCCTGTGAATCAACAAATCAGTTCATTCGCATAGAATTTAGTTAAGGTTTAAGCATACTGATCAAACTCTAGGGGCTGACACAGCTTTATCTGACACTCTCAGCTCAGCCCCCCTCCCGTCCTTTTCCCTGCATACATCCATCTTCCCTCATCATGGGGATCGACTTTGGTCAGGCGATTGGCACAGCTTGTGCGACATTCGCCGTCACCAACGTCGATGACATTTTCGTTCTCGTCGCGTTCTTCGCAGAGGCTACTACGAGTCGGTCGCTCACGCCTGTCAAGATCGCTATCGGACAATATGTCGGCTTTACAGTCATTGTTGCCGTGAGCATGATTGGTTATGGTGCGTCGTTACTCATTCCTGCTGAACCAATTGGGTTTCTTGGCCTCTTGCCAGTATTGCTGGGTATATGGCGGATTCTAAGCTATATCTTCAACAACGATGAGGACGAGGACGAGGCTCTGGATCAAGAGTTGACGACTGCCGATGGATTCAAGGCTGTTTTCAAAGTCGCTTCCATCACTGTCATGAATGGCGCCGACAATATCAGCACGTACATTCCTCTCTTTGCAGAAGCGAAAGCTGGAGAGCTGGCAATATACATCGTCGTCTACTACATCATGCTTGGGGTATGGTGTTGTGCAGCATATCTCATCATGCAGCAGAAGCATATTCTGCATATTGCACAAAAATATGCCCGCAGGTTGGTGCCTTTTCTGTATGTTGGTCTCGGAATCTTCATCATTGTCAACTCGGAGTGTTATCCATGGGCTATTGAGGAAATTGATGATGACATTGCTTCACATCCGGGCAAGATCGTGATGGGAGTGACGACTGCTGGTTTGTTGGCGATTTGCATTGGCGCCATGCTTTGGAGGAAGTTGAGCCAGAGGTCGGAGGAGGTTTCTGTTGACAATGAATCGTCTGCTGTCGATGATCAACGAGGATCACAAGAAAGGGAACAAGACGCAGCACAGCAAGCTAGGGAGCAAGCTGAAGCTTCACGAGACGCAGGTAAGACTACCTTTCTACAATGATGCTAGAAGCTGACTGACAGGAAACTAGGTGACGTCGATGATCATACGAACAAAATCGGAACGCAAGTCAGGAATGCGCCCGTTGACGTGCCCAGGGAGGGAGGCTCGGCGGTATAAAGACCATTGCAGACAAAGACATGTCTCTAGCGGGAAGCAGTACCTGATCTGGAATCAGGTTATACTCAATAACATTTGTTGTTCGCCACGTCCTCGTCTTGCCAAATCCACTGCATGACTGCCCGACCCTCCAATGCGCCCAAGTATTGAGGGTCAACAAGCTTATCGAAGCTACCGTCGTAATGGAGATTATCTACCGTCAAGCGCATTCGTAGAACTCCCAAATTCGACGTCATATTGGCTATAGTTCTTCATGAGTTTCTGCCAGCCTACTCGTTTCCTAGACTTCCACTTTGAACGGGTTCTCCATTTCAGATGTCAATGCTATAGCGACAAAGGCGCACGTTCTAGACATCGCATCAACGCTTATCTGATACAAAAACCACCCAGACACTTACGTTAACAACACACGGTCCCCTAAAGATAGTTTTATTGATAAATCACTTGTCAATTTGGGAATAGTAGAGGTTTCGCTTTGGCCACCCGACTGGCATCTTACTCGCCGAACAACCGAGCTCATCATCCTCTAACGACATTGACGAATCGGAATTAATCCCCATATGTCGTTGGGCAGAGATATCACTTCAAAATTACCGGACTATGCTGAAACGATAAACAAGCTTTGAGGCCCGATTGATAGTTTGCGCCACTACGTCCGTTGATCCATCGCGTTTCAGGCTGAATCATGACATAATACCGCGTGCTTACACCGCTTTTAACCCAATCTTCGCCCCCAAATTTCTAATGCACGACTGGAATCAACAGCCAACTTTCCCGACATATCAGTCTCATTTGTTGGATACAAAAATGGCTGCATCGAGTAAGAGTCCAGAACGCATCGCTGAGCTCCGACAGAGCGATGTGCCGGTCCCATGGTGTGATGAATTTGAGAAGATGATAAGCGGCATGAAGTTAGTCTCGTCCACTTCTCCGAGATTACTATCTGACTTGTGACATCTAGCTTCAACACGGGGAACTCGCAAGAAATGATGGATTATAAATTAGCTACAAAGAAGAAACTGCTCTCTTTTAACGATGAGAGTATTCCTGAAGGCAGCACCCTGGCCTCATTAAAATCAAGACGCATGGCAGTAGCAAAAGAAATGTTCGGCAAACTAGGCCAAAACGTCACCATTGAGCCACCCTTCTTTCTCCTCTGGGGCTGTAACATCTTCATAGGAAACGGCGTCTATATGAACAGAGAGTAAGCCCTCATAATCCCCACAAAAGTCCACCTAGCTCAGAATTACACAGGGTATCTATCCACGACAACGCGCTTGTTACTATAGGCGATGGCGTACTCATAGGTCCTGGGGTCTGTATCTGCCCAGGAACTCACGCTGCAGATATGCAAAGTCGAAGAGAAGCGCAGGGTACATCGTTTGCGCTGCCGATTCGTATAGAGGCGGATTGTTGGATAGGAGCTCGGGCGACAATATTGCCGGGTGTTACTATAGGGAGAGGGGCGACTGTTGCGGCGGGGGCGGTTGTGATTAAGGATGTTGAGGCGGAGACGTTGGTGGGAGGAGTTCCGGCGAGGTTTATTCGGAGTTTGAAGAGTGAGACAACATGAGAAGCTACGTATTGGCAGATTTCACTTTGAGGGTCAGGCTGTTGCTTACGCGAGGACATGTCAAAAGAAACCGATCGCATTGATATCACTAACCCTGTCTTGACTTGACCTAACGCCATGCTTATCTGCGTCAACCTCCTTCACTCACGGACTATGCGCCCGCCACAGCACCCGCAACCTCCCCAACAACCTCATCAATAATCCCCTTCAACTGCTTCGACACCACCGCCGAAAACAACACCATGACCATAAAGAACTCATCCCCCGTTACATAAACACTAACCTCCTTCTCCCCAAACCTCGTCCAGCCTGCACTCCCATACTTGGCAACCTTCCTCCCACTCTGATCATACAACTCAAACCCCGTACCAGTCATCTGATTCACCTTCCATTTGAATTTCCCCATGTGTGTGTGAAACCCCCAACTCCCTGTCATGCTGCTGTTCTTGATAACCATTGGCTGGTTGAACACTGATACGTCGATGCGTGATGCACTGAGATGCATCGTCGCTGATGCTATTATGTTTTCGGGGGCTGCGTGGCCGCGGTGCATTAGAATGGTTGAGCTGCTGGGGCGTTTGTAGATCGTGTACAAGGGAGGGGATTCTTTTGGGGCGTTGGAGGGGAGGATGGAGAGGAGGTTGTCGTCTTGGGGGTGTGGACGGATGGTGAAGACTTGGGAACCATTGGAAGAGGAGCCTTGGGGGCTGGATGATCCGTATAAGACTTTATTGAGTAGTTTCTCCATGAGAGCGGTGATGATTGGTTTGTGTTGACTTGTTGTTTTCTTCACCTGGGAAGCTGAACAGATCAAGAAGGTCGGTGAGGGGTCTATTGTTATTTATGTCTGTCTTGCCAAGTGATGTCAATAATATAAGCTCATGTCATTTCCCGTAAAGGTAATTATGCTGCGACGGAGGTTGTAATCAGCATGTTAGTGCACAGCCCTGCTGGTGGCAAGTCAAGCTGATTGGCCGGTTCGTTCAAGCAGCGGTTTTCCGTGCATTAAATTCCGACGCGGAACTGAGACAAATGACGACGATTCCGCTGTCATCACACCGAGTCTAGTTCTCATAAAGTAATTGAAACATTCTAAATGAACAATTGAAGTCCCAATTTTGGTTCAGCTGTTCGTAGTTCGAGACTTGCAGCTGTTGATCAAGTCCACCGAGATTCGTACCCACGACAAGGGACGGTTTGGTTCGTCGAGATTGCCCACTGTGTTGGATGAAAGCATAATCCTGTCAAAAATTACGAATAGTGATAGAGGCGAAAGATCTTCACTGCAGCTCATCGTACAAGGCTGAGCAAGTCTGTCAGAAGCGCTGATCTCGGGATAATAAAGGCACGTATGCCTTGGGCCAACAAACCCTCCACCATCTAATTCGTCAAGAGAATAAATAAGCAAACTTAGACTAAATGAAACTCGGAGAGAACGAGCCAATCATATACAATAGTTTAATCTCAGTCAATTGCTTCTTTTCTTAAAACATGCAAATCTTGTGGCTCATCCATGCTTACTATTCCAAATCAGGCAAAATGGCGCGCTCCGTCATCGTTCAAGTGGAGACAACAACATGTGAGATCCATTTCCAAGGCTGAGACGCAGCCAAGCTTACATCTCGACCTCCTCAACGAGCCTTTAACTATCTCGGGCATTCCTGCTCGCCTTTCTTGGTCCCCATCAATCTTGTCTCTTTTTGGTGAGATATACCGCTCTGATCAATAATGCCTGGCGTTCCATCTTACAAAGGCTGCGATGCGTGCCGAAAGCAGAAGAAAAAGGTAAGTGACTTCGATATCTGGGTTGGAGAATTGTTGAGTTAATGAGGGGATAGTGTGATAAAGCTCAGCCGAAGTGTGCGAGGTGTGAAAGGCTTGATATTCCGTGCATCAACGTTGGCAAACAGCGGTATAAGTTCAAAGTTCAGACACTCGAGCCGGGAGATAGTATAAGTCTTCAGAGCATCGACACAGAAGATGATACCACGACTTCAAGTTCGCGATCTTCAAAATCGCCTATCTCTTTCACCCAAGCGCTGATCAAAGTTCCTTACAACAAAACAACAATGGTCACTCAAACGCTTGTCTCACGGTTAGAGATTACAGATCTGCGATATGACATCACCTGCTATGGAGACTTTCTTCGGCATATTCCCGCGCGATTGGGAAGAAACGAAGCTCTTGATGCTTCAGCTGAAGCGTTGGCTACGACGTTTTCGACATTACATCGACCGCAGGGGTATCAGACTGTTGATGCGCTTACGAAATATGTCAAGGCGATAAGTTCGTTGCGATTATGCTTGGAGGATCCTGCGAAGGCGAGGATGCCGGAGACTATGTGTTCGGTGTACCTGATTATGATTTGTCAGGTTAGTGAATCCAAGCGTTAGGTTTGAACAGTATTGACAACTTTAGGGCTGGTTGGGAAGAGATGATGATCCGACTACGAGTCACGGTCAAGGTTTGGCATATCTTCTCAAAGCAGCAGCGCGAGAGAACTGGAAAGCCGGGTTCGAAACAGACATGCTCTTGACATTCTGCGTCCCAGTCGTAAGTCCCTACACGCTCGCTTTCCTTCCCAGGTTCATCCGATCAGACGAACTGACAGTCCCAGATCATAGAAAGCATCTCAAACCCCAAGGTCAGACTAGAAAAATGGTTCTGGGACATGCTCGACAACTTCAAAAAGAACAATCCCCCCTCAACGCCCGAAAGCGCAAAGGCACAGCAAGAAGGCAAAGACGCAGGTGGAATCCCCAGTCTATCTATCCGAAATCTAGGCCGACTCCCAGACTTCATCAACGACCCCGAACTCCACCGCATGGAAATAACATGCGCATACCACAGACTCTGCCGTGATCTACGCAAACTCTCGGAGATCGTCAAAGCAGTAACATGGGCGCCCGGCTTCTCCCCAACGCCCATGCAACTCCGCCTCTCCCGCTCCTACAACTCAGCCTACTCCGTCCTCCTAACCGTCCTCGTAATAATCGGCCAACTCATGCAAGCCTTTGATCCATATAACCTCGCTCTCGTTGGCGAAGCAGCACTATGTTCTTCAGAGGTGGTATCCCTCGCGCATAGGATAAGTCAGTACAGACCGCTGGGTGCAAGCCATGTCCCTTTGACGCTGGCTATTGCGTGGGCTGCTACGGAGGAGCCGGGGATGAAGAGGCAGTTGGAGGAGACGTTGGAGGAGTATCAGCAGGACTGGACTGTGACGCAGTGGATGAAGGTTGGGTATTGGTGGACGGACAAGTTTGCGGAGTTGAGGGGGAGGTTGGCGCCAAGGGTGTCACAGGAGGAGGAGGAGATGTTGATTAGGAGGGGGGAGAGGGTGGCGCTGAAGGGGAAGCAGCCTGCTGATGAGTGTTGTGTTATGTAGAAGCTGGTCGTGTCAACTCACGAATAGGATTAGTTAAGAAGAGAGCAGATCCTTTCTTCTCCAAGACTACGCGAAACATCTACTCAGCGTTCACAGTAAGTGGTCAGTCAGCCAGCTGGAAAAAGATCGAAATGAACCTCGGTCCAGCAGATGTGTCACGAGCCGCATACAGGACCATCTTCATGACCAGAATACTCACTTGGAGGCACTGTCGAAGAACCACGCTATCTATTGTACTAGCCCGGGGTTATCTGTAACGAGTGAAACAGCCTGCGGTCAAGATCATCCGACACCCTCCTATACATCACAATTGGTTGAGTGCACTTCTTGCTTTCTAGGGTCTGACCCACGAGTAGCTCACAGCTGGCGAAGTAAGGTGGCCAATAATGCTACATAATACTCTTATCGAGTGGCCACCAGGCGAGGCCATCACATGAGAGCAACAGCACTGATAGCGGCGAACAGACCTAAAACCGACAGCCTATCGCTTGAGTCAGACGGGAATAGCTATCAATCAACAAGCACGTGTTCATGGACGGTTATCTGGACTACCCCCGGGCCGACAACCTGTCAGTTCGAAATCAGACTAACTCCACCACTTCAAGAGCCCCCTTTCCATCCGGATCCGCAACATTTCATCCCAATCTCAACTAGCCACCCCACAGATACACGTGGCGGACGAGCCTAGCGTTCTGAAGCGGCTGGATTCATCATTCATCAACTGAATTGTGCCGGGGATGCGAGCATTACAGCTTACCCTTTTAAGGAGTGCGGAATCAACGCATTGACAACTCGTTCGAAGCTATTCTTTGTTGGTTTAAGTCAGGTTTGGGGGACCTGACTCGTGAAGCCTTGGCACGTCAAAGATGTCATACGACAAGAGCGGTAGGCTAAGCCCAAGACAGGCTGCTTAGGCTTAGCATGAGAACCCCTCAAATATGCATTGACTGAAACGAAAGGCATGGCTGGAAGAAGAATAGTTGTGACGAAAGCTTGTTGATATCGCTTCTGGTGCTATAGGCACGATTCTATCTATACGGGCAAATTATACATCGCTGGGTATTCTGATCCAGGCGTCTTTACCCAAATCATCAAACATTAATAAACAAAAATAACACACAATGGTCGCCCATCAAATCTATACCCCGTGATAGACCTTGACAACGCCGGCAGCCGATCGTTCAGAGTTAGTCTCTACATCGTCGGTCCGTATGCTATCCTTGCTATGGCTCATCAACTCATCAGGGATGCACCCCACAGGCCCTCTCCTATCCTCGGGACCAGCATCTTCACTCGTGATTTGAATCTCATGCTTAGCGTAGATCTTAAGCGGTAGAGCATATGTGCCGTTGATCTCTTCCTCGCTGTCGACCTGGTGCAGGTTATGCTCCGCGCGGACCTGGGAGCGCACGACGGAGCGATGGTTGGTGAAGTTTGAGCGGTATGCTTTGGAGGGGTTGTTTGTGCTCTTGCCATACGTCGAGCCGCTAAAGGAGCCGAGCTTGAAGATGCGGCGGAGGAGGGTCCAGATGTAGGGAAGATTGGCGGTGATGATGGCGGTGGAGGACTCGCGGATGTACCAGAATGTCCAGTTGGAGCCGAAGGGTTCGTTGAAACTGTAGAACTTGTTGAGGATGGCGGAGAGGATCTGTGCGGTGTTAGGTCGGGGTTTCAGGTGGGTTGATTTGAAGTTAGAGCTTACAGTGAAGGACCCCAATGCAAAAACGCCAACGAGGACAGCCTTGCGCTTCAGTGGGAGCTGAGACTTGAGAAAGATTGGCATTGGGATGAGAATGATCATAATATCGGATGTGATGTTGATGACGGCGTTGGTGATGAGATGGTTCGTCGCAGCAGAACATTGCGCTACGACCGTTAGCTTGATTCAATTGAGCATGGATGTAACATACTGTTCTTTGGAGGAACAGCCCAGTACTGGTTAAATGGGCGACACCAAACACCAAGGTACAAGATCTCCATGATGACGAGACCAGCAGTGACATAGGCGGCGACAAACTTGACAGCCAAGTTCTGACTCAAGCTCATTCTGCGATTGTTAGAACCGTAATTGAGGATCGGGACAAGGCGACATACGTGAGGCGGTTGTACATGAGCAACAGGCAGTACTTCATGAGCCAAATGGTAGTAATCTGCATCTGTTCGACGACCAGGACCCATTTCGATCCGTACTCTCTCGTTTTGATCTCATGGGCATCGAGGACGACGTGTTCGCTGGGATCGATAAGGTTACTACTCGTTTGCGAAATAATCGACATTCCGATCATTAACACGGTATCGGTAAACTGTAGCAAAAAACAATTAGACAAGTTACGCTGGAATTGTTGGTGGTGGTGACGTACCATTGCTACTATCATCAAGTAGTCCTCGACTTGTAGCTTCTTGACTGAACCCAGTAACATCCGTCGTGATATCCTGTACAAGGGTCGGTCAGCTTCAACCCCAATTGATCTTTGTGAAAATGTCATGTCTTACATTCTCGCAATGACAATTAACCACGATAGACTATACCAAGTCCATATCTCAGCCTCAAACGCCGTCATTTTGTCGGTCGCACGTAATTAATCCGTCTACAAATCGGCTTCTTTTCGCAGGAGATCGAACGGCGGACGGGTTATTTCGTAGCGTGGGTGCAGTGTCAATTCGACGTGGAAGGGCTGTCGAGGATGCAACGGCGCATGACTTGAGTTTCGTGGTATTAAGCTTCAACAACAACAAAAACGACACTGGGAATAAAAGAAAGACGACAAGCAACGCGGGGGTGGGTTAAAGGGGGGGGAAATGGAAACCCAAGAACTTGGGAATTAGTTTTTATTATTTCCTCCGAAGGTGGAGTTTTTCGATATTTTGTTATGGAAA
>JABSTN010000181.1:0-90633 GCA_013759125.1 Fusarium sp. NRRL 53293
ATTAAAAAGTAAATATTTATTGTTTTATTTTAATTATATAAAGTTTCAATACCTTAATTATATATATAAATTCATTAACTTATTATATATTTAATTTTAATTAATCAGTATAATATTGAAATATTTATTATTAAAATTATAAAAATAGTAATTTTAAAATAATTAAAAAGTCTTAATTTAGTACTTTATTTTTATATATTTAAATACATAAATTTTATTATATAGTAGTAAAAGTTTAGTTTCCTAAAGGTTATAAAACCCTTTATAAAAAATGTTAGACTGCTATGCATTACCCTGTCTTGTAGTCATAGGGCCCACTTAACCCAGACCTGGACCCATAAATCTAGTCCAGGCATAGCCAAGCAGACTTGGGTAAGGCAGGTACGCGACCTTAGCGCTCAGGTTCACAATCTTGTATGGTCTTTTAAGCAGCCTTCATCTTCGCCAGCCGCCTCAATAGCCATCCCTGAATAGCAATTGCAAAGTAAGTGTAATGATATCTGGCTATCATGTTACTAGTAATCGTCGATGTTCGTCTAAAGGAGCTTTTTTAGAAACAAAAGATATTCAGTACACGGTTAGAGCGCGGCAAATGTCATCACGACACCGAAGAAAGACAAGGTCCTGCGGACCGCGGTCAATAAACTCCACCACGGCTGAAGAAGAATCTACAATGGCGCGTCAGGGGCGAGACTCAGACCCCCCAGCCGACTCGCCGTTAATCCTCTTCCATTAGCTCCCGTCAGCAGTCAACGAAGCTGCCGAGCCCACTTTATAGTCGTACCAGCGGCAACATGCTGAGCCATCGAGTGTCCTTTTACCAGCCTCAACCAGCATCCTACTGGCTACAGCATACGTGCATACCAAGGCGAGCGACATTGAATTGGTCGGTCTGGCATCTCAGCAAAGTAGTCTGCCTGTCTTGAAGTGTTTACGCCAAGGTAACTAGTTTCACGCTCTGGTCGATAACAGTGCACCACAACTCAACACTCCCCATCACGCGGTTGGCCCGCACTTGCATTTCCCCTCAATGATTCCCTTTGCAGCCACACTTAACTCACTCCGCCTGTCGTGGAAGCGGTCCTACCGACGCGTCCGATATGAAAGACCCGCCCCCAAGGCGACGCCCCATCAAAGGTACCGCGCAGGACTCAGTGATGAAGTACTTATGGAACATCAGCAGAAGAACATGGATGGGTATACCGTATCGTTGGGCACTAGATACGGATCAGTGTGCTGTGTCGCACGGGGCTTCCAGAGACCACCCTCCACTCTATTCCGCGCCCCTTCGGACACGTATGCAACTGCAAAGAATAGGACCGCTCGTCGGATATACCTGTATATAGCCTAAACTCGCGAAATCCGACTCTTGTACTCAAAATCAAACGTCTTACACTGCTACAATCAATCTATGCCTGTCCCAAAATGCAGTGCAGCTTCAACGTTCCGCCTCGGAGCTCCTGAGGACAATTTGCAGATCGGATTTCCAGGCTTTCCCCCCTGAAGACGATTGGCTGGGTTAAGCTTTGGCAACCTTTCAAATTTGGGGCTAGCGGAATAAGTAGACACCGAGGCAAATAATTCTGTGGTTGAAATGACTCAGACTGGTTGCTATGGGAGTGGCCAACATTTCACTGCTTCTTCTTCACCCAAATCAGCTTTCTTCTCGCCCAGCCTCGTGTCTGTGCCCTCAAAACGACTGATCATGTTGACAACATAGATACCGAGATGTAGGTGCTGAAGCCTTTCACTGAACTCTTCCGCGAAAGCAAGACCCAAACCGCCGTCGAGACTCCCTTTCGAATGGGATCTTTTGCAAAACCTGTCCCGAACCAACGTCACGAAGCCCTCCGAGCGTCATAACTCCGACCTTCAAGTCAGTCTCCAACGGTCACGAAAGTCCCCGGAAACCAAGCCCCAAAGAAACTCCGACCTCGACTCTACCACTGAAACTGCCTCGAAAAACAGGAGGCCCGAAGTTCTCCTGAAATCCAAATCCCAAGACTGACCACTCTTGGACAGGCTGGGCTGCGCCGATGAACAAAGACTCTGGCGCGTCTTCCTCTCCCAAAGGCACGCCTTCTCACCAGCGTAATGAGCCGGTGTCTCATTCCATTTCAAGCCCCTTAATTATGCCTCCATGTCGCCGGGAGCTTGAATGCTAGGAGTTCCTTGATGTCGCGCTTAGCCTCTAGGCAACGGCGAGGGCGATGAGTAGATTGTCCTTATGTGTTTATTGGTGTTTCTTACCTTTGTGCACTGGGGGCTGACGCTTCTTTTAACCTCGCACAACCTTATCACGGTCGCGCTCAGCCACAGAGAAATACCACCATCATCTCATCACAGCTCCAGGAAACAGTTCCGCTGACTGGTCTCGTTGAACAGCAATACGCGACCTCTCCAAGCCACCACGAACCGCATCTCACGAGACCTCCAACCCGACTTCACTTTTAAAACCTACCCAGAATCGCAACTCCTACAGGCCGAGACATTCCGACGATGAAATGAACGAGCTGCCGACAAGATGGAGTACCGCCAGTTGATCTCTGACCCCTTTTCCTACCGTCAAAGCTGAAGGTCCGTCAATTCATACAATCCAAGTCGACATCCCGCCGCCATCCCCCATCAAAATCATTCCATATTACTCGGAGATGAAAGGTGGGCGTGCCGCCTGGTCAGTTGTGCGTCGCGTTCAGTTTCTAAGACACTCGATTGACTCATGGAAGATAACAGCGCTACCTTGTCGTGAGGCACATCTAAGAACCTCGCAAGGATGCGCTATTTAACCCTTTGTATACATCATTCTCTTCCAATCCATACACCTGCCTCGGAAATGCATACCGTTGCCAACCTTACCCATAAAATCCCCTGCTCATCTACACTTGACTCTCCTTGACTGATTTTATGTCTCTATTTTGGAGTCACAGCTTCCTCCACGAACACATTCACTTCCAGGTCACCCATCAGGAGTCGCGGTCCCGCATACCCGTCACAAACGCCAAACATGAACAACTACAAGGCTATCCGACGTGACCGTTTCTCAAGGGAGTCTTCGAATGGCGATTCGCGCGCTGAAACGTTCTCCAAACGACAATCCTTAATGGTGACATTGCTAGTATGCACTGGCCTCTGCTCCATTTTGCTCCGCAGGCGCAAGGCAATCCCATCTCGGCGCTCCGATCCTACACAGATCCCCTATGGATAGAAGACAACTTGAAATGATCATTCAGTTTCACTAGCACACCACGGGATTGGCAGGCCGCTCTTGCCTTGCACCCAACGCCAAGATGTATACATTCCGGATTTGGACACAACGTTCTCCGTCATTGGTTCTCCGACAATAAGCATAATTTGATCATACGTGGCGTTGTGGTTTCGGAAAGCGACAATCCATTTCGGACTTGTTGAACAATGCGCCTATTCTACGATGATGGCGACAATTCTGACGTTAACGGTCGCGAAGAGAGGTCCTCTCCATGGACCAAGCTGGTCCTCATGTCCACTGGTTGTATATCTTGATTTATTTCTGGATGGTTCGTGTCTGATCTGCCTACTTGCAGGTACTCGGACGTTGGAATCATGTCTTTGTGGGACCTAGTAGAGAGGAGGAGAGAGAGAAGTTGTAAGCTAGATTGGTATCTATAGTAAGTCTATAGCACTGAGGTGATAAAGAATATATAGTGTTATTTAGCTTAGACGTACGACGCAAGCCCGTGTCTCCTTGCAACAGGCCACTGCCTCCAATCCCATAGTGCAACAGGGCCTAGAGTCGGATATGCACTTCCCTACGCAATCAGTGGTGAGGACCGTTTGTCTAACAGCATTCTATGGACACGAGATGAGGATGGGCCAACAGTTGTGGCCTTATTAGTTAGTTTAAACATTGTTCCGTTGGAGTCAGCTGTCCTCTTAGTGTGAGAGAACTTCTAACGTAAAAGAACGGCGAGAAATACCTTATCTACGATCCACTAAACTCACCCTAAACGTACCTAAATCTTCTTTCGAGTTTTGTGATTGTTAAAACTCCTGGTGAATGGAGTCTTATTAGCTGCCTGCAGTAATCTAGGGTATCCGCCCCACAAGTTAAAATTCTCACAATTTCCCCAGACGCGATTGGAAATTCTTTCGATCATTTGAGATAGTTGAAGTGAGAATACCAAATGTCTATTTGTCTGCATGACTGCAGATTGTGATGGTACCTTTTGGGAACAGTTATTGATCTTGCGAAGTCCAATTGCCTCTGGAAATATTCATCTCAAGTAAGGGGCGAGCGCACCCACGACGATCAAAGTCTTGGAGGATTGTCGTTAGCCTCCCCTGTTCTCCATGCTCACTTCCAAAAAAGTCCATTGTCGCGGTGAAACAAATGATCACTTTTTGAGTCAACAAACCCACCATCTCCAACTCATGTATAAAACACAGATAGACCTATGGCAACATGGAGCGTCTTTGTTCCCAAACAAGGCTTGCCAATTGTCCAGACCGCTAAAATCGGACATTTCCAAGAGTTCCCAACAGAAATACAGTATTTCGAAAGTAATAGCTTTACACGTTTTAGTGAGGAATAAAAATCTTTTCCCTTGCTTCAAACGGTCTAGTTCTGACTGCATACTCTGGACATTGGCCTATATCCCGAGGTCCACTTCTTCCTAACGTTTTTGACCATCCATCAGGACCTTTTGCAGTTCTCTTGGACTAATTCCGTCACAATCTGGTGCCAATGCCAACCACTCCACAGCTCCAAGGGACGTTTGACGATTCTTCCACCAATGGCGTAGATGTAGGCAAATTTGTCACCCATGGGTCAAGCTTACGGTCTCAGGCCAAACGAAGAAGCGGCTTTTCGATCTCAACAACGCAATAACAAGACAAAGCTTGGTCAAAGTGCAGGTCCGTGTTCAAAGCGCCATCGCATCATTCTGTAAGTCCAGATGACTTCTCCCTTCAGACGCCCTCCCTTCGCCAACAGTAAGGCGATTCGATCTCCTAGCTCTCGACTGTTCAAGTCAGCACCATGGCCAGCGTCACCAGTTTAAACCGAAGCAAGCAAATATTGGACAACAAACTTGCTCAGGCGAATTTAATACCTACGCCTAGTGGGCTGCCAAGGATTCAAGTCGTTTTCAAGTCGCATCCATGTCGTTTTTGGAATGTGACTACGCCCCGACATGGACGCCAATGCGATGCACAAAATCTTGCACTAGCCATCCGCATTCGGCGTCTAACCAAATATCAGTCCACTTTTCATAATGACATGAAACGCTTCCGAAGTCGCCGGGATCAAGCCAGACACAATGCAGAACTTCCCGCTAGCTCCGTTGCTGCATGCAAGGGAAATTCGGAAGTCCCCACCGCCCCCACCTTTACAAGCTTTGATCAAGTCTCCCACATCACGATCCGAATTCACACCGCTTCTGCCGCCGGAACTCAATCTGTGCTTCTACCGAAACCAAGACGCTTGCTCGACTGCCGAGATGGAGTCTCAGCCACCGAGATCGCCGACCCCCTGTTCAGTATAGCTGCGACACTCACTAACGCCCTGTTTTTAGGTCTACCCTATTGGATTAGACTTCGGTACTAATCCACGTGTTCTTTACCAGGAAACACGCGTCGCATCCAATAAAATGAGGGTTGGTGTCCGAATTGGGGAACTTTCTGCTTTCTGGCATGAGTGTGGCCCAGCCTGGTTCTTCCCATGGACTACACACAACGGTAGACGGGTGACCGGGGAACAATTAATTGATAGATAAGAAACAGACTTGGTTACTTATCCTTATATTTGATGAAGGGCGAGGACTTGGGCAAATCGTAAGCTTATGTGACATTGATCTCCGACATATGGTTCTCCTTCATATCCCATCACTTCCGTACCTCACTTCGACCTCCAATTACATACAATTCTCATTCATCACCTTATTCCATCCCTCACTTCGACTCCACTATCGGTCCTCCGTCATCACTTCTTGTCCCTCTCCATACTATCCCAGTACCAATCGTGATCAATCTCACGTCTGCCCTGAAGCTGAACTACTCGTCGGCTGTCGCGAAGGGCTTTGAGTACATCGCGAAACATCCGGAGATTAAACTTTTGTCCAGAGTCCGAGCCGATAAAGTCGGTGGAAATATCGTTCGCTTTGTGGTCAAGCACCCCCAGGTCGCCAAAAATGAGGAGACTCGACCTCTGTCGGGTCAAAGCGACGTTGAGACTCCGGGGGTTGGCAACAAACAATGGACCACTTTCGCGGGTCACACACAGAGCAACAACCACAATCTGAGCCTCGCGGCCTTGGAACGTGTCGAAGGTCGAGCAAGCCACGCCTTGCAGCTCAGGTTCCTTCTTGAATCGTTTCCCGATGGCGCGGAAATTTGCTCGGTAAGGTGTGAGGACGGCGATATCAGCCGAAGATAGCTTCAACTGCCGGATCATGTCCACAAGAAGGACTGCGATGAGGTCAGCCTGTCGGGGATTGAGGCGGGACTCGTTGTCGGGATACTTCCGGATGCGGCAGCCCCGGCAGTTGAAGAAGACGGGCGCGAGGGTGTTGCTGGTGGGGGCTGGGATCTTGTATTTCTTCTGAAGGTACTCCTCCACTTCAATACCGATAGGGAAGTTTGTGATGCGACACAGGGGGCTGTACTTGAAATGAGGTTTGAGGCTGGTGTACACGGTGTCTAGTGAAAGGTCGAAGAGATCCTCAGCCATGCGATGCTGCGTGTAGAGGTGAAAGACTGGCCACCCGAGGTGGATAAACCATGAAAGCCAGGAGATTTGCGCAAATCCTGCGAATCGGTTAGTGGGCCAGCGCAGCATCGCGTGATGGTCGCTCCAAGTCTCCCATGTACGCTTTTTGCGGCGGATCTGCAGCAACTCGAAAGCGGTAGACAGCACTGGAGCGAGTTGCATAGGGTCGCCGATGGCAATCATGGGCCGAGGTGTATTGCCAAACACCAGTACACCATCTGAACAGAAGAGCGTGGCTGCTTCGTCAAAGACTACGGCGCGGGCTTTGTCGTTGAATGTCTTGTAAATCCAACAGGCCGATACCACAGGCGTTGTCGCGACAACATTGGAACATCCAAGGATAATTTGCATGAGCTGGCGGAGAACCTTGGCGTGCTGTTCCCTCGTCTGTATGTTCGTGTACTGAGCAACCGACAAGACCCCCTGTGCAAGCTTCACCAAGGAGCGGAACTTTGAAATGCTTACATCTGAGTCCGAGTCGGAGGCATGCGCGCTGAGTCTCTCGTGAAGGTCAAAGAGTTCGGCGTTGTCGTTCAGGGTCAGCGCGGGTACGGCAGATGAACCGAGAACCCGCAAAGTCCACCAGCAAAGTGAGTGCTCCAGCTTCCAAGGCGACGGATTCCAGATACCGTAGTCTGGGAGTGGCTTCCCGAACAAGACTTTGTTGCAGTTCTCGGTCTCTGTGTTGATGCTATACCCACGAACCAGCATCAGGTGCTTGACTTCGACACCGCCGTCGATGAGACTTGTGGTTGTCTTGGTGGCGACGTCTTGAATTCGTTCGAGAATGTTGTCTGTGGCGCCATTTGAGGCTGCGCTGACATAGACCTGCCCAAGGGAGGGATTGTGACACATGAGAACCACGATGGCTGACGCGAGATGAGACTTTCCAGTACCGGGTGGGCCCGTGACTAACCCGAGACCAAGGTGTAGCTTGCTGAAGTATGTCTGAACTCGTTCTCTGTCATCTTCAAAGACGTTTTGGAGGCACGCGTCTCGAATATCCGGAGGCACATCGTGGAAGAGATCGAAATGAGGGAGGGCCGTCTTCACCCCTTCTTTTTCGAGATCCCAAAGGCCTTTTCCGATCAGGACTTCGTTGAATACGAGTCTCTTGAGAACAGCGAGAGGTTCAAGCTTCTTGGCGGCCGGAAAGACTGGTCCGCTGCTCAAAGCGTAGATGCCGTTGACTCGATGCATATCGCCGTGAAGCCCAGATTCTAAGTGGAGATGTATGTTGTCGCATCGAGACTCTTTCGCTGTCTCGTAGTCGTCGTAAGCGATCGGATTGAAGTCATGGCCCAAGCCTGTGGGTCGAGTGAGACCAAGAGCGATACGATTGCGGATGTCGACGCCGCCCAACTCTTCACATGTAGCATATGTCAGAGGAACTGCTTCCCAAACAATCATTCCAGTCTGGTGCTTCTCGTCGCGTTTCTTCACTGTGAATTCGACCTTGATCTTGTTGAGGTCTCCTCGTAGCGCACGACGAGCAGCGCGCCAATGCTCGGGGCTCTGCTCATGTTAGCTGAGATTATTTGCGGATCGTAACACTTACGAAAATGCCCTTCAACTCCAGAAGACACACAAAGTTGACGCTCTTCTTGACAGAATCCTGGCCGACCTTCTAGATCAGCGCAGGCGGTTCAAAGACCTCAATCTCTTTGAGCTTATTATCAAAGTCCCAAACATCCTGCACATGGGTCTGGGTGAGTGCTGTGTTGCGCTCGTTCTCGTTCTTGAAGCGGACTGTCGGAGGAAATGCCGGTCCTCTGTTCGCAGGAATTTGTCGGCTGTACCGCTCCATGTCCCACCAGTGCCTGTGATGTTAGTTTCGCCTTGAGAAGGATGAGAGACTCACTCTTCACCATATCCATAGTCGGGGGGGATGAGTTGGGAGTTGATGGTGCTGACGGCGCGTGTGATCTCAGCGCTGGTGGCCTCAACCAAGAGAGTGAAAGAGACTTGATGGAGGATATCTGGTAATGAAATGACATCCTTGATCGGAGCGTGCTGATTGACCCAAGAGTCCACAATCTCATTCGCACCATGAAATGGCAGGCCAAATCCGGTCACCGTGGTGCTTTTTTGGCACTTAATGTCAATAATCTTGTATCCGCTTGAATCCTCCGGGAGGTGGCTGCTAAGGGCGGACTTCTCATCGGATATGAGGTCGTAGAGGGTGAGAGTGAAGCCTTGCGGCGGAAGCTCGATTGTAATGTGATGCAGCGCCGACTCGGTCATGGTAAGGTCCGCGCTGTACCAGCTGAAGGTCTGGCGGTCAGGATCTCTGAGGAACGACAGCCGTATCCCCTTGTTGTTGAGGTGGACGACGAGGTCGGGAGACGAAGGGATAAGTTTCATGGTACCCTCATCGCCATCGCGAATGATGAGGTCGCACGGGAGTTGCCGGCGATGAGTCGCCATGGCTGTTGGGCACGTTTGAGCCGGCAGCAAGGGTGGTGAGGTGAGATGCTGAAGCAAGCAAACCACGAGTGAATAGAAGATGTGAAGCAAGGTGAAAGTCGCCTCGAGGAAGCGGGGTGCTTGAGGTTACACGAGGAGCGGCAGCAGGAGAAAAAACAACACTCGGCGAGACCAAGCGTCAGTGAATCACGCTAGCCTCTTTGGGTTTGATGGAGGGGTCTCTTCGCAGAGAGATCGGGATCCCCCTTACTGCCATCTCAATTGCCGCTCTCCGAGGGAGAGGAAGAGGGTGACATGGAGCACGCAACCCTAAGCCCATTGGCAATACGCCATTCTCGATAGAGGTCTGGGACATTGTCCGCGCGGAATGGGTAATGTTCCAGGGTCCATGGGAACTCAGGCGCTTCTTCCCCAAGGTGGTAAACTGAGAGCAAGTTAGTGACAGGTTCATCGATCGAGGCGACCCTTTACCTACAGAACCTTAACCAGATGGCAGACTCCAATGTATGGTGAAACCAAGCGTCGTTCACGCTTACCTCGCCCATTCTATGGAAATCGCTACACTCTCGCTGGATACAACTGTCCGTGGTCACTCACAAGACTTGGTGATCAAGCGACCCAAAATAGGTAGCCACATCCAAGAAATACTGGAGGCGGGCATCACGGTCGCTTGTATCTACTTGGGACGCTTCTGGGTATTCGGGGGAGTAAATGACGGATGGCATGGTTGAAGACGGCTTGCAGAGAGTTCTTGTGAAATCGGATGGCGTTGTTAAAGGAAGAAGATTGGAGTAGACTGAGCTTACAGTCTTGGTGCTGGCATGTGATGGATGAGTCAAGTCAGGGGTCTTATTGAGCGATGAGCAGTGACACTGGCGCTGACAAGAAGCCAATCCATAACTACAATATCCCAGTAGCCGCTTAAATTTCTATGCTTTCTATAATTCCCATATAGCTTCCTCGCTTCATTGGCCCAGCTCCTCTATCGTACGCCTCCTCATACTGTAACTGTACCTTGACCTCCGACACTCCAGTTCCAGTCAACAGGACGTCCACCTCTCAGCGAGAGACCATGGCAAAGATCTAGGCCTTATCGATCCAGTAGATTATAAGCACTCATATTATCGTGGAGTATTCAGACGATGATTGTTCTCGTAGCCGCTTCCATCCACTGATCGAGACCATCCCCAGTACAAGGGGCATTCTGTGAGAAGTGGGGCGATCGACGAGGTAGGGGGGAGACAAAGGTACGTACCGGACCAAATCTACAGCAGGCGGTATATTCCCTAACAGTCACTAAAGTCCACTAAAGTCCACTGGAAGCCCGCCTGTCAAGATAGCCCAGGGCGCAAAAAAAGGTACGTACCGACCTCGGGGGAGGTATCCAAATCCCCTAATAGGCGCTAAATCCACTAACAATCACTGAAGTCTACTGAAGCTCAATGAAGCTAACCGTTCAAAACAACCCAACCCCGACTTAGCTGGCCGTAATCGATCAAAAGTGGGAGAGGAACAAGGCACGTACTGAAGCCCACTGAAGCTGGTCAAGCCGGTCCGTGAAGACCCAGTCACTGCCAGCCGGCAAGCAATTCGATGCAAACACTCTGCAAACAAGGAGAGAGGCAAGGCTCAGCAACCCCGCATTGCCTTCAACTCTGAATTTCTAGACCCCAATTTTCTTTTTCTTCATCATACACCGAAGCAAGTACACATTCCAGACACACACACACACAAACATACACACAATGGCTTCTGGTTCTTTCGACCACACCGCAGTTGATGCACTCAATCTTGATGCTCGGCGCGCTCATATGAATGCATTCTTTATGCACCTTGGTGTCTGGGACAGTGCCAAGGTCGCGAAGGCTCGCGAGAAGTGCGTTGAGATGTTTTGCCAGTTGCTGGACACCCGGGGACACCTATCCGTCAACCAGGAGTACTTCGAGTATGAGGTTGATGCTCTTATCTGGTTCAACATTCGTAAGTAGTATCCTCCTCTATATTTGTCACTTGAACTAACATCATACAGTCAAACGCGGGAAGGTTTTGACCGAGGCTACTAAGTGGCCTTGGTCAGAGACTCTACCCGAGATAGTCGACTCGACGGCCCAAGTCTCTGCGACCTACAGAGATTGGCTTCGCCGCAAGTCGGATGCCAATCGTGAAGGACAAACCCAAGAGTCTGCCAACCCCGAAGAACAAAAAGTTCCTGGTGCCCCGGTGGTCGGTGAATCATTCAAGGAGGCGATGCCACGTTTCGGGTGACGCTTCGATTGCCTCAGAGACATATGGTACTCGGAATCCCGTGAGAGACAAAAAGGTATTACCCCAGAAGTCTGCTGTCCAAAAGGCGCCCGAGACTACCATTCCGTCAGCTGCTAACCTGGTTGCAGTCCACACAGTAACGGAACACCATACAGAGACACACGTGGACTGTCCTGAGAAGCGAACAACCGAATAGAAGAATACGAGGAGATGGCTGCTACAGAGTGGCTCGCACAAATTAGAAACAGCAGCATAGTAATGCCATATTGAGCTCAAGATCAACCTTCCGTGCTAGCAAGTCTCGATTCTGCAGTTGACAATAATGAGATCCCCTAGTTTCCTCCTTGCTTTGATCCCAATATTCCTGTCCCAAATTGGGAGGACATGTTGATCTCTACCCAGGGGAAAGGTAGGTGGATGTCTACTCACTGACAAGGACTTGTGTGAGAAGGTCTGGTGCCGGGCCATCGACGAACCGTGCCATGAGCCTCTCGTTGGCCCTTTTAAATTGTCCCTTCTAGACTGGCTTGACCTCCATGATCTTGTTCTCTACGACTTCCAAATAATGGCGATAAACAAGCTCATCGATCCGGATATTGTCATTTCATGGATGGTCGAAGATGGTCAGCTGGTATCCCTGGTAGTCGGTCTCAACCCATCGATGGAACATCATGGAGAAGAAATGGCGATGGGGATTCGGGCACAATCAAACTGTTTGAAAGTCGCCACGTTGCTTGCTGGTGTGTACAGGGGAGGCGCTGTCCGCTTGGTCGATCATCTTCATACCCGTCCGAGACGGGTGGCTCCTAACGGGGGATTGAGGGGCATTGGACGTCATCCCGCGTCTCATAGATGCTTGGGAAGGCCTTGACTGTGACACAGAAAAGGCCGCCATCGATGTGATTTCGAATAGAGAAAGGACGGACAACTGGGTTCCTGAGATCCATGCATTCCTCATTCAACCTCGTGTGGATGATCCGTTGGTGCTTAAGATCTACGCGCGCCGAGAGGGCAGCGACCATTTGTATGCTCGTACCTCACTCGCGCGTTCTACCTATCCTCGAGTTTTGATCGATCGATGATGGATTCTTGTGGTTCGATGCCTTGATGGGCAAGGATCTCAAGAACTCGACATTTCCTTTGGTCTCACAATACAGCAAGTGCCGATCAACAATAGGCAGAAGCAAAAGCTAATGGATAGCAGTCTTCTCGTACCTTGAGTCCCGCCCATACACTCATCTCGCTGTTCACAGAAAACATCGCGCACAGGCATATATGTCCATGTTTCCGAAATCATGGCCATCTTGGGACCCGAAAACGACTCTGCGCCCCACGACGCGATCCTTGTTGAACTCAATTGTCCAGAAAATTGGCCGAATGTTTACAAATGAGCATTGATACGGAGGACCAAGATATTCAGGAGGCGTAGCGCGTATGTAAATGAAGGAAGCGGGGTATCTGTTATTGACGACGCTGGAACGAAATGCTCCGGCTCTATGACTCGCAAAGGGGTTCATGGAACATGGACATGGTGGGCTGTGAGAAGGACCAATGAGAATGCGGCTGGAGGCAGATCACAAAACATCAAAATGAGAGAACGTGATAGAGACAGTTTCCGACATTGTCGGTTGAACTCACAAATCGATACCCGAAAACCATGTGACACAAACTTGCTGACACTGGAGCCCTCCTTGTGTAACACAGACAATCTACGTGGCCCCATCTTTCGCACATCAACGCTAACTACTCAACTCCCGCATCTCCCCTCCTCGCCACTCACCAACATCAACAGCGAATCACCAACAACACCACCACCAACAAAATGAGTTCTCGACCGATGAGTGGGAGACAGGCCTCTGGAGAGCGGCCACCAGCTGAAACGCCTCAGTCGCAGACAATGTCCACGATTCCCCCCACCTCGCTCTCCGATCCTGAGCCTGTGCCAATTGAAAAGGCGCACGTCCACGAGTCTGAGACTACAATCCCGAATGTATCTCAGAAACAAACTCCCCCTACGCACGCGACTCCTGAGCCTACGCTCCAGACGACTGAGTCCACTCAGAATGAAGCCGACGTCCAGATGAACCAAGTCTCTAGCGTTGCTGACGGTAATACAGAGACTCAAACTCCAAGCAACCGAGTTCGGTGGACCATCCCAGGCATGCCAAGAGATTCGATTGAATCGGTCCGCACACTCCATTTGCCTGTTCGGCGATTTGGCAGCCGGGACGGGAATGCATCGATGCGAAATGACCCATCGCACGGTGTCCGAGAGACTCTTCAGGGCAAGAAGTCGAAATGGCTCTCTGATTTGTGCAAGAACCTCAAGTAATCCATAGGCGTCACCCACTGTGGTCATCAAATAGCCGTCCCATTTGAATGAACCTTGCCTGATGTCTCCCTACGGCCGGCTTTTGACATGTACGTTCAAGAACACAGTTTTACGTTTCGATATTGACAATCCTTCCGCCAGTCTTTGGAGTCTTACGACATTCCCTTATCCCTCAGACCACCCCTTGCCACGATCGATACCGACACGTTTTACAACTGACCCACTTGGACATCCTGGTGGCACCTGCCAAGAACCCTCGCTACCAGATGGCCAACTCCGAACCTCGCTCACATGGCGAAAGACAAGCACTACAAGCCGATGGATATTGATTCTTGGGGGAATTGGTAGTCGATATGACTTTGCGATGGAGTTGGGGTGGATTACAGGGTTACATGGGGAAGATCATTAGCACTGAGTAGTTTCTGAATCAAATGGACGCTTTAGTGAGCACACCAAGTTGTGAATAATATGTGAGCAAGATGTATTTGCAGTGAACTTAGAGCGCAGTTTCAACCTGGACGGGGGTGCCCATTATTGACCATTGCTGAATCCATACAAGGTAATTAGTTTGAATCACGATGAAACGCTGCATGGCCAGATTTGTTATCTCATTCTTCGTTGCTGTCCATCCTATTGCAACCTATTCCTCCAATTTGTCTATCAAACTCCCTCTACACAGCCCACACATCCAGTCCCTTCCATATATCCTCACAAACATGCCATATTCTCTTCAAAATCGAGAAGTATGAGCGGGAAGAGGAAAGGGGCGGCATTCAAGAAGCCAGTAGTAGCTCCAGACATCGAGGAGCGACCGGACGGTTGTGTCCCCCGGCAACACCTTTGGATCGTGAGTGGCATCAAACTCCCTCTGGTTCTCATAGACTGGATTCCCATGCTTGCCCCCGAACACCTCTACTGCAAACTTGACCGTCCAGGGGAAACCAGTTGGTGGAGGAATATCCCGAATCTCCTTTGCTTCGAGGAACTCGTACAGGAGAGTCCACCACTGAGCCGGCGCAGGCTTGCGAGCCCAGTCGGTCACCAACAACTTGACCTTGTCCGCCAGGGACAGTTTCTTAAAGGAGTCGCAGTCGTCAGTGCGATGGCTGTCAGTCTCGCAGAAGACGCAGGCATTGATGTACCCGTGTACAGTCGTGATGCAGTCAGCCAGTTGATGTCCTTTACCGCCGCAGTTTACGCAGGGTTTGCTATTGCCTGGATGGTGTAAATGGACGGGCCGTCTTGGGCGGCTGTTGTATCAGACATGAGGATGTCGTACTCGATCTTGGTGCGCCTCGGCTATGCGGTCGGGCTTGGTACGCCGTGCTAGACGCTCATGATGGCTTCTCTGGCTTTTATTTGTCCCATATCTCTCAGCCCGAGTCGGAGTGCTCTTGTTCGTGTCTTGGTTCATATCAGGGCCAATGTTGTCTCGGCCAGCACAGGATGCTCTGCCATGGCATGCGTCAGTACGATCTACGTCTTGGGTGCTGAGAAGATACCTCTCCCGCGCTGTCTGCTTTTCGGACGCGGAGTTATCGGACATGGTGGATGGGGCTGAAAAAGGGTGTTTTGGTGGATGAGGATTGCTCCTTTCTTTGAGACGGTGATTCTGTGATGGCGTTGTGGGGGCTTCTCTGAGGATGCGAACTCAGATGGTAACCCCACTTGTGGTTAGCGTAGAATTTGACACATCCATGCTTCGTCACCTAGCACTGTCTCACTGTGAGATACGGAGTACGTCCTCCTGCACTGTAGAGATGGCTGAGGTCGAGAACCTCGCCGCAAAGGGGTCACTTTGAGTACATTAATAACATCCTTGCCACCTGTGAGCTTCTAGTTGGATGACTTTATTTTTGAATGCAATTAGATGGCCTCTTTCATCCATTGATGCCGTTGAAAAAGAGAAGTCGCCTACAGAGAGCGTAAGAATATTTAGAACAGGGAATCTCTTTCTCACCCTGTTCATTAAATTCTCATCGTCGTGCCCTCCATAGATCTGTACTTATAACTCTTATGATTGACAAATGGCTTTTAGTCATTATATAATACAGTATCGCTCATTAACTGTGAAATATTCCATTGTAGCCTCTGCATTTTATGAGACACGCATTGAGGGGGCGGCATCACAGGGACCATCTCATAACCCACAGTGCAACAACATCACAAACATTCGTCAGTCAGACAATCATAAATATCTCCCGTCACAATTTTCCATAACTTTACATCATCATGGATTCACGACTTGCTTCCCGCCCCGGGTGTAATTCCTGCCAGAAATCGCTGATCCCCTGTGAGTGAAGAGGTCAAGTGCTGAATTAATGAGTCTTATTTTACAGCCGTATCGGGTTGGTTATCATTTGTGAATCTCGCTTGGTCTCAGTATTGATCACTTTACAATGAAGGCATCAAAACAATGGCATCGAGAGACGGTTTCCGAGGTCCAGCGTCTGCGAATGTGTTCATGTCACTGGCCACAAGGCATATGTCGTCTTCAAAGCACCTATGCTCCAGCTCCTCATGGGTTCATCCATGGGCCATAACCAATGACCAAGGATGTGTCGTCTCAATCAGGCAATGTTCAAACGCTAATCGTAAAGAATCCACACTTGAACCTTGCAAGGGTTGGTGATGTCACGCTACCCTGGAGTCTCCCTCGTCGATCCAAAACAAGACTCAATTATGATAGATTCAGATGCTATGAAAGTTGTAACTCACGTCAATCTCTGCTCATAACCAATCTTCATACCAGAGAAGCTGCCTTATGTTTCATACAGTAAATTCAGCTGCGGAAGTCAGATGGTGGTTTCCCGATCAACAAACCGACACCCACCACACTTGACGGCTCCTGACAACACTTCCAGGATCCGAAGAAAAAAGTCACAAAAGCCTCTCTGGATTACTTCGCCAACACCTAGTACCCTCCGGAGCACCATATTACACAGACTCGAGTGCCTTAGTCTGTTTACCCGCTGTCCTTCGACCTCATTTGTTTCTTCTTCAATACGACTGGGTTTCAAGCCTTACGTCGCGACTAGATTCTAGTCCTGGCCCCTATCCCAACTGTCTCGACATTGATATGTGTGTCTACTGAGGAGGACTGGTTCTTTTGCATCACCCACACTGTCCACCTGAGCCTCCGTCGTTAAAGTCAAGGTGCATTGAGGGTAGCGTAGGCAAGTGTTGCTCTTCTCCGAAGAAGTTGTTCACGGCCGACACAATTGGTTGCCCTGGATGCAATCGTACCGGCATGTTTCGAATGACTGCCCATGCGAATTGCGTCACGAAGGACACCAACCTTATCACAGTTCCTGTCGCGCGACAATTACAAGCCGACTCACTCACTTGCGAGAAGACGGGAGGCGATTTGCCACGAGACGTTCTGTAGACACAAATAGTTTTCTGATGAGTCGGAACCTCAATGAAGCCATGGCCTAGACCACTACCATCATAGCCCGAGCGAGGCCTGTCTGCCGTTGGCTTTTACCTGAGCCGTCACCTCTACAGCCTCACACATCGCATGGCTGGGTCGCTATCCATGTTGGCAGCCATTGGCTTCTTCTTGTTATTGTATGGTTCTCCGAACTGCTGCTTGACATGGGTCTACGTGCGACACTTCACGGTCATTGCCACTAGTCTTCGATAAGCCACAATCAATTCATCGTACTGCCAAATAGTTTTAGTCACAAGCGAGATGAACTTGTTTGTATGACTAGGTATTAGCCTTACTCATTCTCCATTGCTGTTCCATTCCCATTAATTCCTCAAATTGATCCGCCGCCACCACTGAACAATCTGAGCATTGTAACAGAGAAGAGGGTTTGATGTCGACGTTGGCGCTCTTTTTCGTCTCAGTTCCATCTCTCAGAATCTCGAAAACAGATTTCGGAAGCGTTCCTCAAGATCCTTCTTTTCCCTCTGAAAATTGTTCCGTTCCTTTTCTAAAATCTCTTTTTCGTTGCGCATGTCTTTCAACGCCTTCTTCAAGTCTTCATTTTCTTTGACCAGGCCTTCGTTCTCTTTGACAAGGCCTTCATGTGACTTCTTCAAGTCATTGCATTTCTTCTCGAACTTGATTACCATCTGTTGCCCGCTCTCGGATCCCCGCCTCCAGTTGCTGGCGTTCCTTTGACCCATGTCACGTTGCCAACGCCTTTCCCTGAGTTCGGAGTTGAGGTCTATTAGTTTCTCGACGAGACCGCGGGGGAGTTGCGCAGGTATGGACTGCTCTCTCGAGTTGGGCTGTGCGGACATGGTGCCTGGGATCGGATGAAGCTGCGATAGAGATGTCAGGATTTGGGCAGAGGAGCATGTAGGACTTCTTACTTTGGATATGGATATGTAGATAAAAGAAAAGATTAGAACAGAATGATCCGGAGATTGAGCGATAATGCAAGTAAATTTCTACCCTTCTCAGTTCGCTCTGACCCACAGCTTACATAATGTAGATTCGTAACTTGTGTGACCCAAAGTGCGCCAACAGCCATGCCATGAGATACTGGATTTCAGCCTTACCTTTACAAAGCAACAACACACGTCTTCTCAGCATTCGAAGTCCCAGTACGAAAATGAGCCACAACCAATCTGGTAAGCATTGCAGTTATCACCATCCTTTCACTACGCGCCTTCGAAGCTAATACTTGCAGCTTCCAATAACAACGATTTCGACATGATAGCCATATCAAATGTGGCCGCTCAGTTGACTTTGGATCGTCGGAGACCAGTGTTGCAAGACATGATCGACCTCATAGTTCCACGTCCACGGTACCAGGGTACCAGGCAACGACCCTCGAATGTCGATGAAGAGTTGTTGAGGATCTGGAATGACTCACAAACTAAGAAAGACCTTGACGACTTCGATCCAGCTGTGACTACAGAAGCATCTGAGGGTTTGAAGACTGTTTGGAAAGTTTGCCTTCGCGTATTCTGGAACACACCGCATGAGATCTTGTCTCCAAACAAGCAGTTACGGTATCGCCCAACCCCACCACCAGGCATGGAGGCGTCCCATGTAGTCTTTACGCCAATGTTCACCCGCTTGTTTGCTGAACTGGTTGTTCATCCTTGCTGGGAAGGCAACGTGAATCTTTTGATCATGGCTATCCAGTACACAGTCAAAGTCCGCGTCGACAACCGCTCACCGTGGCCGGTTACGGATGCTTTACCCGATCATGTTCGCAATTGCTCTGCTCTCGGCGCCCTCTCTGAAATGTTGTTTGAAGATGAACCTACGACTACTGCGAATATCCAGGAGATGCATATTCTGGCCAGAGAAGCTCAGAGGGAAGCTCCTCCGTCGGAGTTTTCAGAGTTTCTTGTTTTCCTCGGACAGATCGCAAGGATGTATCCCAGTTCTGACTACAGTCAGACTTACCTTGATCTTCCAACGCTGCCAGTCACCACCAAGGATCTGCAAATACTAACAGAGGCAGTAAAGCGTTTCCATTGGGACAACATAGACTGGACAGAAAGTCCGGAAGAGGTCTTTAAAGCTTATAGGCGCAAAGGAGGGTTGTCTGATGACCAACTGCCCCGTAATAACCAGGAACTGAAGCGGCTTATTCGCCGATCTCTTGTGAGAAGTTATCACTACATTGCAAATTGGAGAGTGGTATTCGAATACCCAAGTGGTACACGTGAGACGCCCTCCGACAATGAGGTTCTACCTGCCGACGAGTCTAGGTTTGAGGTTGACTGAGTGTGCCATAGCGTCCGAGAACGATGAGTCTGGGTTGGACAGAGAACTAAGTCTGCAATGGTATATCATGAGGCATAAAATGAGAGAAATGATGATATGGTACGATTCAATATTGAGTCCAATGGTTTGCGAAACGCATGGTATATGACAGACCTTGATACAGTACAATTGCAGATTAGGATTTCACTGAAATGGCCTGCAATACTGCCACCAAGAGCCGAAATTGACCTGTGAGGATATGTCTGAAAGATAAGGCATTACTTGGTCAACATAGCCCAAAGTTTGAGTGATCAGTGTTGTTGGTGGCAAAGCCTTCTCGACTAACAGTCTTATGGATGCTGCTCTGGTGATTCGGATTCCACGCAAGGTGGCAGGCCACAACAAATTTTATGGTTAGTAACAGAGTACACTGATATAAAGCTGGTAAGCTGCAGTTACTTCAAGAGACATATGGAATAAATTGTTTATATGGTCTTAATACTGTCTCAACAGTGAAATTCCATCTTGGAGTAGGGGCAACAAACAGGGACAAGACCTTCGCCTGAGTTATGACTCTGGTGGCTCAGCTGTGGTCTACACTATGACATAACTATGAATACAGCTTCCCAGTTTGAAAGCGTACTAAGCAGCTGGTATTACTGAGGCCCGTAGAGTAGTTTGGGGCTTGTGAGGGCCACTGAAATTAAGCTGTAGGATACAGGACTTGGTCAAGTTTCGACTGGGTATTGTTCAGCAGTGATGTTTCTGTCTCAACTACTAGGTCACAGCGAGATGAGCTATAATTCATGTGTGATCAATTGAAGTTCGATTAGAGATACCATGGTCCATAAAAATTCCATGGACTTAAGCTAAACGTCTCTTTAGGCCTCCGTTCTCCTTCTTCAAGCTTTGGTTCTCCTTCTTGCGGCCTTCAATCTCCCTATTCTTTTCACCAAGCTGCATAGCTTGTCTAATGACAGTCTCCCCCAATCTCCGTACTTCCTCGATGGTCGATGCATCAGCAGTCACAGTCCCCTGACCAGAGGTAGGTGCTTCAGTGTTATCCTTGTTAACGGACGGCAAGCTATCCAGGCGAGCCGGCCACACCCTGCCCTCCTTCTCCCAGAAGTTGGTGAACACGTCGTTCATGCTCTGCATCCGCCAATCCCGAGGCAAAACACTGATGCTCTGAGCGCGATCGAAGTCAGTCTGGTACTCCTGCACAGACTTCTCCGCCTTACCGCCATAAACATGTCGGGCGAAATTCACTGTCCAGGGGAATGTCTCGGGAATCGGCTGGCCCTTCGTATCGGGGGCCGTCAGGAATCTATGCAGCCAAACTGACCAGGCAGCGTCTGTGAAGATTGGCGGCTTGCCAGCACGGTCTGTGACGAGCAATTTGATCTTTGCCGCCAAGCCGAGGTCATTGAACTCACCACAGTTATCGGTGCTGTGGCTCATGCTGTTGCAGAAGATGCATCCGCGAATACTACCACTGATGGTGGTGATGCAGCCCTTAAGGGTATGGGTGTTGCTGCCACACTCAGCACAGAGAACCTCGGCCAGTTCAGTCACCTCGGTGACACGACTCTGGAAGTCGCCTTGAGCCCCGATTGCCTGAACTTTGCGAGGCTGACCGAGAAACGCATCCGCCTCAGCCCGGATCCGCCTTTGCCTGGCCTTGGCGATGCTAGCTAGGGCTGCGTCCCAAGGATCAACGACCTGAGTTGTGTTCAAAATTGCCTGGGGAGTCGCGGTGATTTTGTTACCATCGGCGGGTCTGTCTGCCTTTGCGGTGGGCTTGTCGGTATGGGTGCTGGTAACGATGCGGTTCTGTGGACCGCCATCGTAAGACGTGTTGACACGGTCGATCCCAGCAACCCAGTTCCGGTGCTCCATCGGGTCGAAAGAAGACATGCCAGATTCATTACTGCGCTTTTGGATGCCATGTTTGCTGGTAAGAGACGGATTAAAACTGGTCATGTCTCGGTTCTTGTCTCCGCTCATGTTTCCATGGCCGGCACCGGATTGTCGGTCTTGCTGTTGGCCTTGAGCAGAAAAGTTTCCTTGGTTCTGTTGACGCTTGGCGTCGCGTCTCTCGAAGCCCTTGCGAGCCATCTCCTTCTGTTGTGGAGTCTTTTTGCGCATCGTGTAGTACTATTGAAAGAGAGTAAGTAAGTATTCGATTCGGTGTAGACGTCGAGTCTGTGGCGCTTTACCTTGTGTCCTAGTAGTGTCCTTATCTGTGGGAGAGGGTGATATTTGGGGGCGCTGTGAGAAATTGAACCATCACACCAAATGACCAAGGCGGTGGAACCACTGCTAGTTAGCCGCATTCTGCTTATAGCGACTTACAGGGCCTTTCAGGGGATACTCTTCCAAAATATGCCAATGCTCACTCCGACAGACCCCTGTAACATTCAAAGCGCTTTATCTCAATCAATTTCGGTTTCCTCAACGTGCTCGCTCTGGGCGACGGTGAAGACGGACGTTCCCCTGACCGGCAACCAAAGAGAAACACCTTCGTAAAACCTCAAAGCAATAGAAGTCATGGACATTTTCGGCGCATTCTGATGGGGCAAGGCCACCTTCAAGAAAGGCACAAGACGGCTGGCCACAGAACCCAATCGCGCAGGATATAAGGTTAAATACATCTTACTTAGAAATAAACGTATTCCCATGGTCAAGAAAATTAGAATGTATTACATAGTAGTTAGAGTCCGTATCATCCACATTGCATGGCACGAAATACATGTAAATCGAGACTTACTATGCTTCCCGAAAACTAACATCAGCCAATGACAAGTTGCTTTCCGTTTTGATAGGTAGCAATTTCAAGGCCGTCAGCCAGCTGCATTATCTTTCGCTTGAGTTGGCGCTTGGGCTTTTCATTTTCAACATTAAACCATCGCGCCCTCAACGATTCTGTTTCAATAAAAGTAAACAACAAGGGATCTCGACCTCTTCTTCTATGTCAAAATGAGTCTACCACGAGCCCCCCTCGATCCCTCGGCTATCCCTGCGGGAAACACAGGGCAGCGCCGGATGTACATCACCCAGTTCCTTGGGCGGCTTGGCAAAACATACCTCCAGCAAGCCCCAGAGGAATTCCGCATCTCGAAAGAGATGGCCATGGCAAAGCTTGCCAAGCACGGAGTCAGGCAGGTGGGTACTGCCTACTTCGAGTATAATGTCGATAAGGTTGCCTGGCTCAATCTCTGTAAGTACACCTCGTTGTTCTATGGCAGGTAGGCTAACGATTCAATAGTTCGACGGCTCAAAGACGATGCCCCTGTTTGGCCCTGGAGCAAAGGGCCCAATATTGACGACATGAGTGAAGGCATGTCTGTCACCTACAACAAGTGGCGAATTGACCACGACTTGCCTGTCATGCCTGCCGAGGAGACAGAGACCCCCAGAGGTACGGGCAACGCCACTGAGGATAACCCCGAGGTCACCAAACCCGCTACCACCAAGACCCAGACTCGCAATGGTGAGTCTTGCCAGTCACAGATCGAGGCACCTCAGTCTGTGGCCGGGTCATCCAAGGCTCAGGTGTCTGGTGATGAGTCCTCTCAATCCATGGTCCGCATCAACCAATATTCGGCAAGGCCCTCTCCTCGCCACCAAGATGACGCTCTTGTGCCATCGGCTCTCGACCTCGTTTCTCTTGTACACTCCCAGCCCGCGCCCCTCAATGGCCGACAGAGGATTGAGAACCCCGTGGTCCTCGACATGGCTGTGCGACAGCGGTTCTGGGAGACATCCTCCGGTGGCCCGTATACTGGCGTCATCGCCGGCCCCTTCACCCTCAACCTTCCGGTATGGCTAGACTTTGAGAGACTTGTTGTTGGTGAGGATGGCCGCGATATTGATGCCATCAACAATGAGATCCTTGAGCCGGGCGTGGCTATCTCTTGGGAGGTCTCCGGTGGCAAGCCTCTCTGCCTTGTGGTTGGCTTCACCGATGAGGCCAGTTCGATGCTGCCTCAGCTTCAACAACATCTGTTTGAGGTTTGGTATGACGTAGTCGCATGGTTCTGTTCGGCGGTGTCCGGTTCTTCGGTCAGCTTGGCCCCTTACCTCAGAGTCATCCAAGTCGTCAATCCCTTTGTGGAGAGGATTCCAGATCTACAGAACGCCCAGTCATTATGGCAAGAGTCCCTCGCTGAGAGTGATCTCTTTGCCAGTCGAGCCCGTCAAGCTCGCGAGTGCTTCGAATTTTGGTCCCCGATGATCCGAGAGGTCATCCAGCAGCCTCTGGGAGTCGCTGAACAGAGCCTTGCCGCTTGGATTTGCAACGAGGAAACCGACTCAGACGAGCGCAATAAGCGTCTCAATGTCGCTCGAGATGTTTGGCTATCCAGCTCGTCCGACCCCAAGGTCATCCGCCGGGCTACAAAGTGGATACAGAACGTCCTTGCCACCCTTGATCCCTCCACTTGAATGCGAGATAATGTGATGAGTTGAGAAGTGGTAGTAGCATGAATTGATTGATTGTGCGCAGTTTCTGAGGCTTGATCTGATGTATGTAGTAATTCTTTTTAATTCTTGTCATATGTGATATGTTTTGAAGCGATGTACTATCTGTATAAGCGATCGCAGTAAGATTGTTCAGATTTATGCCGAATTGTCCTAAACTGGCGGAAATCCTTTTCTCGTGGTGTAAGCTCTAAATCTCGTTGATCTCAAAAGCTCAACTAAGTATACATGTCAAATTGTCCCTAAGCCCTGTCTCCCTTGATAGCCGGTACGAGGACAGTCTTACCACCGCCACCAAGATTAGCATGACTGATAGAAGTATCTAATAGCCAAGATCAAGCACAATCCGATCTACATTATTCGTGACCCAAAATGCCTGCTTATTTAATCTTCATCGGCCTTTCACTTCATTGAAGACATTTCTTATAAAGAGTGAACGCTCGTAGTGAACAAGATGCTAGGGCGATATGGAAGCTCAGAACCCTCCTTATAGGCCAAAGGTACTGTTACTGGAGGGTGATCGTCGAAATTGCTTACTATACAGAACTACGCTACTTTCCATTGCCCTGACCTGGGGACCTCATGGATGTAATGATGTTGACGTACTTGTAAAAGATATGTGAGTTCGAAAGGCCCATTATACAGGACAAATGCTGCTCTAAGGCCACGATGTGATTCTACAAGTGGGATGTCAAAGGGGGGTCAAAGGAGGGTCAAGGCATCGTCACTTCAGCCAGGCATTGGTTTCAATTAGTCTTCAAGAAGTCGATTAGAGGTAGAACCAACGTAAATATCAGAACCAATTGCCAAGCGAGGTGGTAATTTGGTGCTGTACTCCGGAGAGCTTGATTTGAATAGGTACGGCGCGTAAAAGCTTAAGCAGTCTCGCCGGATGTTCCCGTCAGCCAGCTTGTAGATCGCACGGTCATTGGGGCTGAGCGAGAACCGCACCTTTTTTGGGCGATCGCCATGAAATAACCGTTTTAGCGGCCTTTAGCGGCCGATTACAGCTGGAGCCCTGTCAGCGTCCTAACCTGGGGGCGGGCTTGATCTGGCAGCTCCCCAAGCCCTTGTTAATGGAGGGGCGGAAAGGCAGTTGATTGGGCGATCAGGTATTCCGTACAGTGCATTTGTTCAGCGTAAAACACTGCCCTGTCACCCTTTCAGGTCTAGTCTGTTTGGACGCGTTGTACAACATCCCAGCATTGATTCTCAAGGCTGACCCTACCCATTCCTCAACTTTCTTCCGACTCATTACATTTCGCCGACAGAGGTGCTGGTCACTTTGTTTCCTCCACCTAACTCCTCTTGGACTGAAATAGTCGCACGTGCAAGCGTGAGGCACTTTGCCTCGATCATCCGCCGAAGCCTGTCTAGTCTCGGTGAGGTATGAAATGTTGCGCATCATCTCTGTGGCCCTTCCCGCCACGCGGCACGATTACATGCTCTCTTCCACCAGCCTCTTTGAGTACTTACATCACAGAGTCCTTTAAAAACAGAGGCTAATTGGTTATCAGGGTCGCGACCACCGCATCACCGAGGAGACGATCCGCCTTCCAATGGTCGAGGTGAACGAAAGCGCCAGCAAACGGAAGACGTCATCTCACAAGCATTTCTCCGATATCGAGATGATAAGCATGAAAGAGGAAGAGAGAAACTCTACGGCGTAACTATCACCGATGATAAGAACAAGTGGCATCACCGGAGTTTGTGACCTTTCTTTTCAGTGCCACCGCTTCTCCACTTCCGCTTCACAAGCCGCTCACAGCACTTGTCTTGCACCTAGCATGATGAAGACAGAATAAGGGGGAGCTGTGGCTACAAACAACCTTACCTATTAGCCCTCGCTAACAGTTCGTCCAAGAAATAACATCAAGGGCCATCACCAACAATGGATTCGATATGCAAACCGTTCAATAGACTCCGATTCCATCCAAACGGCAGTCAAAGGCTCGCAGTCAAAGGCGGACCTATCATGAGTTACGAGAAAATCAAGAGGCTGGCTGAGCCACCGCCGCTGCCTCTATCACTCTGCTTACAGTTTCCGCTCATTCTCCTGCTCTTCTCCCTCTCCTTCACCAACTTCATCGTCTTATGCATGCTCCTGAACCGTCCTGAAAATCGAGAGATAAATCTGATAAGCGCCAACAAGGACATTGCGACGCCAGAATTACAAAGTCTGTCCCATATAGAATCCCTTTCATTCTTCGATCGATGGTACACAAGATTGGGAACCAGAGAATCGGCTACACGCCGTCCGATATCCGCCGAGCACACACTTCCTTCCCATCCATCTTGATACGCGTGTCGAACGTCCTTGTCAAAGGCCAATACCTTTCACGGCACCAATCTACTTCGAATCTCGGGATGAATGTCTAATCTCAGATTTGGCGTCCTAATTCATGGCGCACTCAACGCAGGCAAAGTCGCGTACATCCCTTGGACGAGCAACCGGACATTGAGCCTCATTCCGTTCAGCCCATAACACCCGCGGTTAAGACCTCCAAGATTGCACCGCACCCTACAAGATGGCCACCGTCAACACCAGCCGCCGCCGTACCCTTCACAGCATGAACATGGAAGTCAGCGATGAGGATCTTTCGATGCATCATTCGCCGCCATGTATCCACTACGCCCCTTTTCCATCGCCCGCAACCTCCACATCTCGTCTTTGTCTTTCTCCTGCACGACTGCAGTCGAGTGACAGGATGGAGCCAGTCCGTTGATAGCTGACCTTCCCTGTCTGTTCATCGCCGTGAGTATCCTCAGTCGTCGCCCAACCACAGTCTCCAAAGCTCCCAACTTTTCACTAAACTCTCTTAGTTAGGCATCCTAGTTCAACATCTTCACCCATTCGCGCAGCGCGTTCCCAAAGCTCGCAACCTTTTATCAACAATCTTCACCTGCAACATGATATCGACAAGAACGTCAATTAGTGTACAGCGTCACGATACCGAGTTCTCTGGACAATCGCGGGCAATCTGCTGCTCTTAAACTTTGTGCTTTCGTCGCATGCAATCATTCGTCACGGATGTCAATCGTGTAGAAACCACATCAGTCCGACCCCCAAAGGCGACCCCCCCCCGAACAAACACATCAACTCCAATGCATCTGATGATGGTGAGAAGCCTGGTCATGAGACTGGCCATCCACAACCACAAGGGCAGCTTTGACTTCTTCGAGCGATGCACCGCGTTTCCACGAAGCTGGCACACTTGGTACCGCTTTTGGCTGAGCTTTCGGTGAATTATCCCACCATGACTTACTCAAGAGCGGCATCATGACCTCGACTTGCAGGTCAAATGAGTCATTGTCGCCGCAACATCTCAGCCGAGCAGGCCTGGGATATATGGTTGCGAATGTTACAGCGGTAAGTCCTCACGGCCGAGTATTCTATCTCCATGCTGTGAAGGGTACGGCCGCGGCTCATTTGCCGGTTTCATCATGGCGGTCTCAACCTTGGGTGGCATGGGCTGAATGAGGCAAGGGTGACATGTGTGGTGGGATATAGAAGGCGGAGATGTGTGGCGATAGTCTGTGCGTGCTTGTTGGGTATTTTGCTGCGTATGGATGTATGGCTGGGTCTCCGGTCTTGATTCATACGTGTCATCAGTCGGCTCCCGGTAGATCTGTGTCTTGATTCTTGGTATGCGGGGGGGTGCAGAGAAGGAGGAGGATGCACACACGGCTGAAGTTGAGGAGGAGGAGGGAGAAAAGTGAGATGAGCAGAAGCGGCAGCGGCAGCGGCAGCACTGAAGAGAATGACCGCACACTGTGGCCCCTACTCAATGAGCCTCTCGACCCTCTTGCTGTCAATGACAGTTACGCTGTAGCGTTCTCCTTTCGTCCTTTTTCCTCGTCATCGGGCTCGTTGTCGAATCGGTGTTGCAGGTGGCAGAGGAAGAGGAGTAGAGGAATCCTCACTGAAAGGATGCAGAGATGCCTCAATACGATCATCCTCTGGGTTCTCTTGATATCGATGATAGTTGTGTCTGAGACCGCGAGCCTGTGCACGGCGATGAACTTTGATGTTGCTGCTTCTGTTGTCAGTAAAACCCGGTAGGTGAGTCACTTTGGACGTACAGCTCACTTCTCCTCTTGGGCCTCAGAGTCCAAGCTTGTAGTCTCCGGCTTAGAGGAAAACGAGAGTCTATTGAACCGTGGGCACTCAAACTCAATGACAGTGATGACCTTGGAAGTTGTTTCCAGTGCAAACTGTCGGCGAGAGCCGGTAGGCGAGCGTACATCTCACTATTCTTAAGTCCTCTATCCTCGTCATACTGGGTGCCGTGGAGGCGCTGCGGGCGGCTCATGAGACGGACGAGGAGAGGGGGCGGCACTGAAGAAGGTTATAAGCCTTGGCGAGGACTCTCGTTTGCCTCGTGATCAGGGATGGGAGGAGTATCACGCTTGCATGGCGCCGGACGATGGAATTGAGTTGCCAGCACAAATGACGGGCGAAAGAATGTGAGGGTTGTGTAAGGTCAGCCCAGAGGATGAACAAACGTGAGGTTAGAGTCGTACAGGTCTCTAAATAGACTAGACTAAAAATGGCAATAGGCCAGTGCTAACCAAGCACATACACTGTACTACCTAGCTTCACTAGCAAGCTTTTGCCGGGGGCTGGCCAGATTAGCCCCGCCGTAACCTCACTGGATACAACCGCAACAGTGCTCTAAGTGTAATTGACCCTGTTCACCCGCCAGAAGCGCCAACGGCTACCTAGCGGTCTCAGTGGCGGGCACCCAACAATGCGGTCCTCGTTCCGTTGAGGCAAAAGTCAATGCGATTTACAGGCTAGCCGGGGAGAATATTGCCGGGACACTAAATAGACTAGCAACGCTTACTTGTAAACGGATGGCTTTTTGTAAAGATTGAAGACTGAGACGGGAGATGAGAACCATGAACTTCCGAGTAACTGTGGTATGGTGTACCAAACCCGCCAGTGGTCAACTAGGCATCCCACAGCATCAATAGCGTGACCCACCACAAAACCCGATTATCCATCACAACAACTCACATTTTTCATCAACCTTTGACAAACTTACATTACCACCACAGTGATCGCGCGGCTGGTAAAGTATGGAAACCAATATTTTCATTCCAGCCTTACTAACCTTTGATACAGCAGCATGGATCCCTTCAACGATCTGCCTCCAGATGTTCAACTCAGAATCCTGCTTTCCATCACCTCCGCACCCTCCCTTTATTCCATCATCAGGGCATCGCCAACGATGCGGCAGCAATACCAATCTGAACGACCACAAATCGATCAAAACCTCTCGCGCCTACAGAAAGAGGAGATACGCGGTCTTCGAGAGAGCAATGCATCTCTCATACGTCAACGCAATGCCCTTCTTCTCCAGGCCATCAACGAAAATCCCGATTTTGTTGTCCCTGTATTTGAAGATCCTGCCGTCCTCCGCGCAGAGGCAAGGAGGCTCGTCAAGGAATCCACTCCTTGCGATCTGGCAACTGTGTCAAAGTACGTACTATGGATGCCACGCGGGGCACAAATTGTATGCAGTCAGTCTCATCGCACCGCTACGATTCCAGCGAAGTTTGAGCTATATGAGAGCAAGACACAGGCTGAGATTGAACTTGTCATTGGCTTTTACTTGGAGGTTTTAAAGAAGAATGGAAGACTGGACCCGGAAGAAGCAATTGAGTTACGTTTTAGGTTCAGCTGATCCGGAGTCATTGGTTTGGTGATAGTCAAACGTTCCACGGGACGGATTTGCTCGTGGTGTGGGATGCCAGACTGGCTCAGTGTTTGGAATTAGAGTGTACGATAATGCCGTAAGGTCTTGCGAATTAGCCACAGTTTGCTTTACATGTTCTGTACGCTACGGATATAATCTGAAACAAACTGTCATCGTGGAAGGGACATTCTACATGATACGTGATATATAAGAAAGAGCGTAACGATAATGCTGTTTCCATCATCCGACCGTCTAGCCGAGTCTCTCTTAACCCCCGCATGGACTGTTACTCAGATCAAACGGCTCGTCGATCTATCTATCTGTTTCTGATTGTCTAGCCTCAAGTTGGGCAAGGCGCGAAAGAACTCATGGAGGTTTCTCCAGATCCTCCATATAAGCTTATCGCTGGCATGTAATAGAGGATAAGGATCAGGCAAATTGGGAGATGCTTGTCTTCTGTTCGGTGCTGCAGTGGAAGTGGATTTCGAAACACATTCACAACTTTTTTAAGATGGTAGCTATAACAGGAATAAGGTTATTGTAAAGATGAACCTGTGGCACAAAGGGGGGTGGAAAGGTTGACACGACCGGCCAGCTGGTTTCTTACCATGGCAAACAAACCGCGTTTCATCACACGTTAGTGATGACAACCTGCCAGACCTTTCTATCAGTCATTTGCTACGATCAAGAGACCAAATTGTAATCCGAGGGCAGCCAAGTTTGTTTTTTCGGAGTGAGACAAGAACTCAATTTTCCAAGGTACCCTTTGTCCTGAGGTAGCTGCCCCTTGAAGCCACTGAAGTAATGGTCACCCAGGGTAGATGACATTAAATGTGTCAATTAATGTCTTTCAATAAGTCAAAGACAGCATCGAAGACGTTCTAGAACTATAATTCATCGATCGCAATCCTTGGGGCGAGGGCAGCTCCCTCACATATCGAGCCTGGTGAGTGGAGAACAACCCCCCTGTTCTCGAGAATCTGTTCTCGATCCTACTGCTCCACCTGCTCAACAGGCACAGGTAGGGTCTCTCACGTGACATGATACTTGCTCCCAGCGGCCAACTGATGCAGGGAGGCCGTCCCGGTGCGGCAGAACCAGCTTTCAGCATAACGACAGCCGAATCTTACCTTTCGCTCTTGCGCTCTGTCCTTCACGCACTTTTCTTACTCTTATCATCTGTTTACCAGCTTTTACCAACAAACCTACCGCTGAGAAAATGACTTCCCAGCGAGACACCTTCGACCCGGCCAACGTGCCGAGACCCGAGAGCATGGATGAGCGTCGTGGGTATATTGACCAATATATCCAGCGCTTTCATCCTGCCTTGGTCCCTCTGATTGAGGAGGAGCGCAAGGTTTCGTATGCTCTCATCTGCCAGAAATACCACCGAGATCGTGGCTTGCTCGAGGTCCCTTCTGTCTATTTTGAGTATGTAGTGGACAAGACGCTATGGCAGAACATCTGTAGGTTACTTGACCTCCATGAAATTTACAGATGATAACCTTCTTATAGTTAAATGCCATGGTGTCCGTCCGGCTCCTGCTTGGCCTTGGAAGCCAGGGCCTGACGATAAAGATATGAGCGACGGCATGTCGGAATTCTACAAGCAATGGCGAATTGAGAATAATTTGCCCTTCGCCACCCCCCAGCAACAGGGGGACAGCTCGAGTGATCTTTGGATCAATCCCCCCGTGGTCGTCGACCAAGCTTTACGGGAGACTATCTGGAAGGAGTACTTTGGCGCCAGCCAGCACACTGGCTTTATTCGCGGTCCTTTCGCCCTTAATCTACCTGCGTGGGTGGACTTTGGGAGGCTGGTTCTTGGAGATAATGGAAGCGACATCGACGACATCAACAACAACATCGTGGAGCTAGGCCTGGTCATCTCTTGGGAAATCTACGGCGCTGCTTCGCTCGGCCTTGTCGTCCCTCTTGGTATTGTCGTCGGCGCCAAAGATGAGGCAAGTCTGGCGCTACCCCAGGTCCAGCGCAACCTGCTCACACTTTGGTGTGATGTTGTCGCTTGGTTCTGTGAAGTGGTTGCGGGAGGGACAGTGAGCCTGGCCTCTTATCTGCGGGTGATGCAAGTCACCAGTTACTCCATGGAGAGGAGACCGCTTCACCAGGAAGCTGAAGCTTTGTGGCAAGAATCCTTTGAAGCGCCTCAACGATTCGCCGCTCAGGCCCGCGCAAGACGCGAGATCGTCCGGGGATGGTCCCCGATGGTTCGACAGCTTACCAAGAAACCTCTCAGAGAGGCGGAACAGGAGCTTGGCGCTCTGATTCAAAGCAACGACGCCGACCTGCTTGAACGCAAGAGACGTCTGGCTATCGTTCGTGATATCTGGCTCTACGATTCCAGGAAGCCAATCGTCATCCGCCGGGCCTTCAATTGGCTCACCTACCTTTCGAGCACTCTTGATTCTTCCTCTTGAAATCTGCGTGCGGCAACTGGAGGCAACGGTTCTAGGGGGTAGACAGTGAATTGTCAGGAGATTGGTGCCTCGCATTGAAATACTTTCGATTGCCAAAAAGCTGTAGGCTTCATGTGTCTGAAAGCCATGTAATACCGTCCATATTCTTGTTGATCCTGGTATAATGTCTATTCGGTAAACTGAGTGTTTTCATGAATTTGAGACCTGTCTCGAAGGATTGAAATGTACCAGATAGAAATTAGTTTACTTCTCATACCTACTTCTTCCACCACCAATCATTCAAGATTCACCACGCTCTTTGGCAAATACTTAGCGGACAAAACGCTTGTTTGTTCACTTCTATTTGGCACTTCAAATTGCGGGCATAAAATGAGCGAGAGATATGAACTCTTTGTCCGCTACTCCTTGGCTCATCTAGCATCTCACTTTCTTGATCTTTCATATCATGCCCTAAATATCGGCTTACTCGTTGTCTTGCATAGGTTCTTCGGATTCTCCCATCGTCTCGTCTAGGGGAGGGGCGAAAAGGACGTAACTACTGGACAGTTGATTCACTTGGCCAAAGCAAAAATATCGGGTTACATCAGCAGGCATTGGTAACCTGGAAGACTTGACAAGCCAAGCCATGTGCCACAATCAACAGGCCAAATTGTAATTGCCCAACAGCGGAGCCGGACACTCAAATTCCAAGTACTACGTGGTATTCTTCACCCTCAAGCCGCCAAAATCATGGTCACGCCGGGGCAAGTTATATTAAATATGTCAATTAAAGTCTTCCAATAAAGACAGCTTTAAAGACTGTCCAGAGCCATCGTACATCGACCACGACCTAAGATTTGTGCCTGCTCCTACCTAGGTACCTAGGTACCCTGCGTCGTCGTGTGTCCCCACTAACTCAGATTGGTCAACTGGCCCACAATTTGTTTTGACGCGTCGCACTCTTGATACAGAAAGATACGGAAACATTTGTCGCTGGGTGTATTCAGTCTTTCAATAACCCTTGTAAACTATATCCTATGTTGAGAGACCTACGATGGAAGGAAGATTTGTCTACGAAATGTCGACAAAGTCGCTTGCTGTATAGGGAATTTCAAAAGGATTCACTCGACAAACATTCAGGTATGTAAACTTGTCCTGCGAATCGCAATCACAAACATGCTAACAACACATTAGGCACACCCCGACCTCAATCGAACTCAGGATCCCCTTGTTGTTCCGACCCTGATGACCCGAGACATTGGCAGTCTCTCTCCCACGCCCAGGGCAGTACAAATCAAGCCCGTCAACTGCCGACGCAAGTGACTCATTCTAAGCCAAAGCGCAGGTCATGAACTCCTTGCAATGAAGAGAGACAGCGACCAGAAAATAGAATAAGCTGGACCCGAATCGAAATCCAGACATCCAAGGTTGAAGCTACGATGAGTCGGAGACAACCTGCGACACGGGTTGTGCAACGCTTGATTGCATACAGATTACGCGCAATCCTTGGAGGTGTGTTGAAGAATGAAACTTGTCGTGTGTTCAACTGACATGACTGACAGGGTTACCATGCCCTTCTCATCTCCAGCACAAACGTGGGCTGCTGCATCGACCACGGCATGGACAAACCAAAGACGATGTCTGTATGCATGAGCGAAGATCGAGCCGACCACGCGGGCCCATCATGGATCGCAACAGAAGCAATCCAAGGCCGACAGGCCCATGTACGAAAGCTCAATTACATTCAGCAGTCATCGCCTCCACATGTTGCTAGCTGAGCACCGGGACGGCTTACCTACTGGTCAAACACCTTGAGATGGCGTTAGCCATGGCGCTCCAACCTCCGACAAATGCCACTGAGTTGCAAATCGCGACCGACGACATCATTTCCTATCAGCCGCACACACGCACCGAAAAGCCTTGCTTACGGTCGGCTTCATCTTGATCGCTCGGATCATCACCACCGGGACAGAAGCCTCGTCGCAGTTTGATACATCGCGCTCGACCAAATCCGCAAACCTCACTGCCCATGTCTACCCTTCGCCAGCTTTCAGTCTTCTTTTTCGCATCGATATAACATCGGTTGCTACGCTCGGTTTGAAATCTACTTAGGTGAGACAAAGAGGCGCGACGGCCGATTGCGTCAGACATGAGTCCAATGTCAATTCCCTCGTTTTTCACCTGCGAATGTTTCACTCCACGCTTAAGCCGACTCTATTTCTCCACCATCGCCATCGCCCACCTCAGTTTGACTCTTCGGTGACGAATCCCCAAACGGCCAATGGGATACAACAACCTCTGCTCAAACCTGAGTTCCGCAACTCCTTTGTCCTCCCGAAAGCGACCGTATTGTCAACATAGCAAAGCCATGACCTAAGACGGCTCGCAAACCAGACCATTCACTGCGTTTGTCCAGACTCATCGATTAAGAAAGTTGGAGTTTTGGATATCGAGCTAGCCCCCCAGCCGTGCCTTTGAGCCCCTTGCTGATGACAATTCTATCCGTGTTCTCGAGGCATTTGTCGAAGCCCCCTGATGCGATCAATGCCAAACCAGCTTTCAGCCGAACCGTTCCTCACTCTACGTCAACGACACTCCCCAACGATGCCATGAAGCTCGATCGCCAGATTGGACCGATCACAGGAGAAATAAACCCTGCCGCGAATAGAGTCTAAATTTCCCGACACCTATCGGCCCCTCCTGTTTCAGCTTCTGCCCAGCCGATCCACACAAACCCTTCGAACTGACCTTTCCTTGCATCATCATGAGGTGTCTGTCACGTCACTTTGAGTGATTTGTTCTGGATTCCATCAAACCTTGGCGATATGTTCAACTTGGGAATTTGAGCTTTGGAGGGATCGCTCTCACTCAGGTACCGCCGAGTCTGGAGCAGCGAGGGCACTCTGATAATGCCATAGGAGCCACTCCAACCAATTGGACCAGTCCTGTCTTTCCGTTCTCAAGTAGAATGAAAACCAATGCCATGAGGCTTATCAGTCATTGGCACTCGTCATTCATCGTCTTCCGATTCACGCGTCTCGCTCCGCCTCTCAATCCCCCACGCTCACTCATGCACTACCTCCCTCATCCACCGGCCAGCGCTTGAATCTCTTGATACAAGTGTCGAGTGTTCCGCATCCAACGTCGTTCCTCCTTGCATCGATGGATGACAGGCGCCAAGCCAACTCAAAATGATGAGCTCGACAATTGGGCTACCAACTTGCAAAACCTCATTGCAGACTTGGATGTGTTTGCAGAACTCTGGTCGGCCTGTGAGGCCATAGGTAGGTTGACATCGAATACAGTACTACCATTGCCACCTCGCCACAGCCGCAGCTCACGAAGATGTGATCCAAAGGAAGACAGGGCTTATACGCAGATTCTTTGCTTGGAGATATGCTTTTGGCATCAGATCGTGGGGTTAGCCCGACCACTCTTCCCAAGGCGATACGGGGCATGAGATTGATCACAGCAACGCCGGCTACCCGAACCAAGTCCTCTTCTCCTTGCGCTAAACCCTCGTGTCCTTCATCAAGTTGCATTCGCTTTGAGGACAACGGTTCCCAACCGAAGATCACACCTCAGAGCAGTCAGATTTTCATCGAGGTGTGCGCCCTGCCTTATTCAGGAGTCATCACGATCAATCAACACAGTCCATGCCGTTACGACTATCATAGGTGACTCTCTTCATCTCGAGAGATTTTACCCGAAGTGAGATCCTGAATAGCGCGACGATTCTCCGGAACCATGGCGCGGACGCCATCTTCAGTTGCAAGATCTCTTACGAATCGTGAAAGAAATCTGCGTTTGGATCCTACCTCTGTAGGCGATGGAACAGCACGACACTCACTGTTGGGTGACTACTTCTGTGCCTCATTCCTATTTGACAGTATCCAGACACCTGTTGGACGTGACGTCTCGCATATATGGGAAGATGATCTGAGTACTGGACCGGCGCGGCGTCGGTTTACCCTTGGTGGAATGCAGCCCCAAGTGCATCGCCAATGTCACCGATTGAGCAGCGGTTGCTTGATGTTCCAAACCCTCGGGCGATCCCCAAATTCACGATAAGCGCAGCGTCTTCCCATCATCGCCACGAGAACAGTGAACACGACGGCATTATTGTCAAGACCACAATTCTCATTGGTGAACGAACCACCCGAGCCGCCCTGAAGGCAAAGACTTACAGTGCCTAGTCTCCAAAGGCCTCCGCGTCAAGAATTCCTTCACTCTGAAGCTCGACCAGAGCGGCAATCCCCGCCATCTTTTAGATATCAACAAAGGATGAAAAAACCAGAAGCCCCGGGATAGTGCCTCTACCGAACCGAAAAGATTCAGCCGGCGGGCCAGACCGTGGGTACGCCATGTCACCACAGAGCCAGCAATAAACAATCACAGCTTCCAGGACCACGATCACTGAGCCCCTCAACCCGCCAAGAGTCATTAAGATCGAGTCCATCAGCGCTTCCTCAATTGTCTTCTTGGCATTAAGTGTCTCAATCCTTGATGTCAAGTTCTGAACTCTGTTGCCGCCGTCAAGGGGAAGTCCAGAGTGTTGTCAAGACAGTTCGAAGTGGACCTTTTGAGTGACACCCGTTGGAGTTCAACCGAGCCATATCTAATATCAGTGAGACTAACGAGCGTCTCATCTAATTCGAAATACTGAAGCTGACTTCGTGCTCGAATACAGGTTGTTGTCAATTCACTGCCTTCTGCCGTGGCTGCCCAACGAAACCCACTCCATCGATCTCGCCATTGCCCCAGAGGATTGAATCCTTCACTACGGAGCTCATTTAGAGCAAAGATTGGCGAAACGACTGGTGGCCAAATGATTTCAAATGCTCTCAATGGGTGCCTCCGAGATACTCGTCACTCGTTGAGATGAAGCTGTCAGCCTTTGGTCCTCCCTGGAACCACGCCACCCCCCCCCCCGTCGAGAATCCCAAACCCATCGCCCTTTTTCAAAAGCAGAGTGGACCAGCGACCAATTGACAAGGGAAGAGACTCAGACTACCCCAGTGCAACACCATTGCGGAGACAGGTGACCTGCTCAGACAGATCCTACCAGCGAAGTAGATCATTCCTCGAATCGCTACCGATCTGAACACATCGACCATCATAACTCATCTATCGAGTATCAGAAAACATGAAGAATGGTATTACAGAAGTGGTATGATCGCCGACGTGTCCACAAGCAGGGCAGATTGACATTACCTCACCTTCCTTTGCAGGCTCGCATGTAGTTGTACGATGAAAGCTCTATGGCATTGCTTGGTCCATCTATAGCGTATATTTTCCACTATGTCTTCCCTTCAATCCCTCCACTCACTCATTCTACTGACTTCTTGCGTCCTGGCTCTAGATACTTGTATTCAGATTCCATCTGTACTTAAGATCAATATCCGGAAGCATTGAGCGAATTGCCCATCTATATCTTGCATATCAGGAGACCATCTATCGCCTCATTTCGAAGGTCCCATTGATTGAAAGGCACCTGACTCTACCTCCGCAGCGCACCACTCATAGTTTAAGCATCAGTCGACTGGTCTGTCAACTCATTTTTACACGATCACAAGCAATATTCAGGCCGCTCATAAACTGCCCACACTGGATCGCGCACACCACGTCTCAACGCCTCCTATTCATCACTGGAAGATCTCGCAGCAAAGCCCAAAGCCATCCGAAACGACCATTTTTTCTATTCATCTCCTCTCTACTCTTTCCTCACAATGTCTACCCGTCCCAGTAATCACCAGGATCAGTCCCTTCGCCACGGCCCCCCTGAGCGGGTATCGACAGATTACGCCTCAAAGGTCTGAGAGGATACAGTTCCGAAACATCCTTTCTTCGTGGAATGTCTTTCTATGTTGTGGCCAGGGGGACGATAAATAATCCCGCTTCAGTCACGATCTCTGTTCGGTCTCTCGCCCTGTCAAGAGGTGTGTGGCGCATCGGGGTGGGAACATCGAGGGTGAGACTACACTGAACGACAACCGCATCGGCCGATCCCGTGTTTCTCAGAAAAGGCCTACACGACACCTACTTTATGGACACATATTCCCTGAGATTAAAGAAAGATACACGGAAACCTCTCAGCCTGAACCTAAGTAAATCGCGTCTGGAGCAAGTTTGCATCAAAAATGCGGCGCACTCATTCAGAATCAGTGTTCAGTTCAGTTGAAACAACATCGACAGAGGACCTGTGTCTCCTCATTCACTCATCGCCACGAGAAGTCCACATGAATAAAGGGTGACCGAATTCACCTACCCAGCTCGCCGCCTTCCGCTCTCTGGGGATGGACGAGTAAGAGCGGGTAACTTAGCAGCAAGCCATGGAGCGGAAGTCAAATGGGCATCTGTGGTCTCCCCATCTGAGTTGCAGATGACCCGCAATCTAGACGGATTTCATTATCGAGCTTGTCTTTATATTATGAGGGACAAGGTTACTGGGAGGGATCACTGCTTCGGGTTTCTGTTCCAATTGATAATTTTTTACTTTAAATCTTTCTTTTAATTGTAATCGGTCCTGTCAAGGAGAGGTGAAAGGTTAGTGGGTGACACGCAAGGGTTGAGATGTTGGTCTAGCATCAGCGGGGCAGACAGAAGATTGAAGATTCGTCTCGAGAATTTCGCTAAAATTCCAGTTTGCATCGATACTTTTAAATGCGTATCTCCATTCAACTCACCGTATCAAAAGTTGTACTATCTAATAACGGTGAACAGTCTATCACCAGACTGAGAGGCGAATCGTTTACAGGAGCGGCGAGCTGTACAAAATTGCAAAACGGAGGTTGCGTTGCTTGCACGGCGGTCACTCCAACATAGCCTCGCCGAGGAAAACAAGACCGGTTCAAGCCTCCGTTACACCATCAGGCTTTCATGGCAGTGCAACGGGAACTGTAACATGTAGTGAATTGGTAGACCTTATATAGCTTTACCTGCGATTTCGTGACGTTGTAAGACAAGTCCTCTCTCCTTTGATCCTTTACTTTGCACATTTATGGCATATCAATCCAAAAACAATGTTTGGGATGTTTCAATGCCATTTTAGCATGCATAGACGAATGACTGTTAATTTGAGCATCAACGCATCTAAACACGTTGAAGGATTCAACTTCCACTAATTGATACATACATGTCATTTAGGAGCACTGTTCAGGGTGACCTTCTGAGGCTTGAACAAAACCGAACACAACAAGGCAAGCCGGGCTCGGCACAAGCAGTGAGCATTGAGAGGTTACAGTGGGTAGCCCACTGGAGCTATGCGCTGTAGATAGGCGTTCGGCCACTAGAACTGTCCACACAGACTGCTGAGGATCGATGCCTATAAAGCTCAACGTCAGTATCCTAGTCCTCCACATCCGTATCCCAGACACAAGCGTCAGACATATGTATCCTTGAAGAAGCACTAGACACAGAGATGAACCCTGGGTCTGAACATACATGTAGCATCTTAAGTAAGATTAATTCCAAGTAAGAATTTCTGCAAAGTTAAGGCGTGGGGCGGGAGTGATAAAGCTGGCACTGTTAAGCTTTAGTCCCCAGCTTCACTATCTTACCTAAGCAAACAGACCGCACTCAATCGTACCTCGATAATGAGAACTTGCAAATCTTCATTTCTCGACCTCTGCACGCTTTCTCTGGTAAGCCACTACCACTTCAATTGTACTTTGAGAATCGGCTAACGTTTCCAGCTCTTAATCAACAAAATGGATCCCTTCAACGAGTTGCCGATGGAAATTCGTCTGAAAATCCTCTTGTCCGTTCGCACCAAAGAGTCCATGGCCGCCCTCATCTCTGCTTCGCCTACGCTCCTTCGAGTGTACCTTTCAGTCAAGAACGAGATCTTGCGCAATCTGGTCGCTGCTGATCTTGATGATGAGTTGATTCAGCACGCCGTTGCAATTGTTGAATTCCCAGACAGAACTCAGTTTCGAAAAGCGCATTTGGCGGCTTGGAACGAAAGACAGCTGCCAAACCCCCTTCAAGGTCACTGCCCTCAGATCTTTGAGAAAGTCGACAAGCTTCACAGTCTCATTCTCCGTTTGATGCAAGACTACATCGCCAAAGCTACTTCTGACTTCCCCTCGAGGGAGTACCTTTGCCTGCCAAACATACATGCACCAGTTTTAGATGGACATACTGTGTTCCGTGGTCAGAGGATGGGAATCTTGCCCCGGACAGATCTGCTCACAGACAGTGAAAGGAACAGATTTCTCAAGGCTTTCCTGCTCTTCGAACTGAACTGCAAGGCCGTCGAATCAGGCCTTGGTAGTCGCGTTCAGCAAAGACGTGGCGTCCCATATGATATCCCCAAGGTTCTGGTTTCCGGCCGAGACAGTAACGCTGTGCGATGTATTCATACCTACGTCTCCTCGTTGCATGGAGCCATTTTTGCCCAATGTGGTGACGCCTGGTTGCCGGAGCCACCCAACGAGTCCTCGCTCGAACCGGGACTCATGTTCCCAGACAGCCTCTACCCTGATCCAAACAACTATTTTTCTGATCTTGGTATCCCTCAACTCCATGACGGTGGAGGGGCGGCAGATTTTGCCAAGTTCGGCCTTGAGCTTATCGTCGAGTTCCTCAGTTACGACATTTCCGACCCCCAGCAGAAGGAGAGCTTGCTGATCCGACTTGAGGATTTCTGGCATTCGTATCAGCGTCATGTAGCAAGGTATAGCCACCTCATCTTTGAAGTGTCTCCTCACCTTGCGGATGAGGGGCTCATATACGATCACCTAAAGCGACAGCTCACATCAACGAGGGAACTACAGAGGGAGATCTTTCAACAGCGCGCTTGGGTGTTCTTTGATGATGCCCGCCTGTATCCTCTTCGATGTATTGCCCCTCACTTCCCCTCGGCCGCGATCCTTGAGAATGAACGTTACAAGATGGTCTGGTTCCAAGGCTGGGAGGACAACTCGGCCAGCATCAGAGCCCTCTGTCGCTCTCAAAAGTGGCACGATGACTACAAGAAGGAGATGGATTCGGACGCTTGAAGATACCAGTTACGGGCGACAGATGGGGATAAGAGCTACAATAGCTTTGAAAGACAATACTGTAATTAGTGTGTATTCTGGTGGCGACAGGCAATTGATTATAGTGTACTGTTAACATCATCTTACTTTCTGTTTCTTTTTGGCACTCTTCATTTACCATCCACGTTCTCCTTTCTACACTCAAACGTCTCATCGGTGGACAATACATCCATGGCACAACATCTGCTATTGATCTGTAATTACATCCAACATAAAAACTGTAACAAAGATTATCTCTATGCACAAACCCTTCACGTGGTTAAATTCTCTCTCCTTATCTAGACAGGTTAACCTTGATTTACTTTGCCATAAAAGGCCACAACAAGTTACAATCAATCGACAGGGATGACAAGGCGGTGTTGCAATCAATTGTTTCTATTGGAGTGGTTTCTGTCACTGATATCTTCATCCACCATCCCCTCCATTGACGATAAAACCTTAGTATTCCTGGTTTACAGTTCGTCTAGCCAGACACCCATAGTCCTTGACCTTGTTGAGCTTAGCCTTATTGCAGCGATCGAGGCGAATGCAGAATTCGATGTTCCCATGCTCGCCCTGAACTAGTCGAATCATCTCATTCACATCGTCGATCGAGCTGGTCTTGCACCACATCCCATTATTGGTGGTAGCCATGAAACGGTGCTGTTGAGGTTCAATAGAGAAATCCTTCATGTCGACGATAGTTCCGTAGGGAGTTTGGTATTCGATACACTCCACTTGAGGGACCATACTTAAAAAGGGCGAACTGTGGATGGCGTCCATGGTGTACTGGAGTCGGGCTGTCTTCTGGCGGATCAAGGCCTGTCGCACGCGCTTCTTTTCCTTTTCGTTTTTGAATCGTTTGAAAGGCATGATTGGAGCTGCCTTGTCTGTCAGATATCAGGCGTTAGGGTTGGCATCATAAAACTTACAGGCTTGGCCAAGAGGAGGCGATACGTGGGGAGTAGAGGTTGCAGACGTGAACCGGGATAAGTTTGCGAGCCCGGTTTTGGTACAGCAAAGTGGGATAGTCACGTGTGATGGCACATCCAACCCTTATCTGTGCTACCTAGCCCAGGCGTCCGGCTCCATTCGCCTGACCCGTATCAGTTCGAGGTTAGGGGCATTATAGAAGGTAGTCCACTAAAACGTACTGTGAGTCGTTGCCCTGGTCCCACCTCACCCTGTGGCTATCTTCGCCAGGTCGGTCTGCTCTGCTGAGCCTGGCCATTCTCCCCCACTAACTTTTCCAACTTGAGTTTCATAGTCTGTGCAACTCACACAAAACAAAGCACTCCAAGTAAGTTCGTCAACACCTTGGTATTCACTCTTTCTCACAGCCACAGCATGGAATCGTCGCAGACCAACGCCGCTGAAAGCCCTGCTTCGGCCAACGGAGACACCGTTGATATCGAGTGCAAGTAAGTAAGGCTCTACAGATGTTGTGAATATTGCTTACAGTTCTAGTCCCTCGCCAACCCCCGGAAAGTCACGCGTTCTTACCCCAAGCCTTCCACCTGGTTTCGCTGCTTCTCTTGGGCTCGAGCCCCGGCGTAAATTGAGTGAAGGGGCCCCCGTTACACGACTTGCGTCACAGGGCAAGCATCTCACCTGCAAGGAGGAAGAAATTGCATTCGCGAACGGCGCACTCGATGGAGCTAAGGCTCCGAGTGATCAACTGACTGTGGATATCGAGAAGCTGAAAGCTGAGAAGGCTCAGGTGGAGCGGGAGAAACAGATCGCGGAAACCAAGAATGAGGTACTGGAAAGCCGAAGTTCGGCAGCTGAAGGAGGTCATCGAACGCCTCCGAGAGGTTCTCAAAAGCCATCGCCTATGGTAGATGTTGGTCTGCTGGCCGTACGCCGTGGTGACCACTTGCGACAAGTACAATGAATACGTCTGAGCCAGTGGCGCTCTATTGACTCAGTTCTGTGCCATCATATCAACGAGCCAGTGAATCTGAATATTGAAATGTACCATGACCTGTCTGTTTATGATCTCGACTTCTAATTGACCGTCGCAAGACAAATTGCCTAGACAATCGCACTACATCCATCAGGCATCAAATCTAATTATTTCACTAAACCATTAAACCATTCAGTAGTCTATAGCTTGCAAAGAACGCCCATGTCTTGTGCATGTCGATTTGTCTCTGTACCGCGACTGAAATCCATAGTCTAAGGCTGCCGGGCAAGCCTTTCCTGGTATCTTGGATAATCTGGAAGGGGAGCTCATGTCTGGAATCCATCTAGCTGATCTGTCCTCGAAAGAATTCCCACTTGGTTGTAAAGGCTCCTGGAGAGCCCTAGGAGTCTTGCCGATCTTGGTGGGGACGTATACCTTTCAGTGAGAGGATCCGGTGATTGGGTGGCTGTACATGGCGGAAAGACTGGTGTCAGTTGGGGAGAGGGGCCGAACACGACGTGACTGAGGAAGGCGCTTCAGATTATACACCTGCCCGTTGACGAACAACGTTTTATGCTTAAAAACCTGTCCAATAGTGAACAGCCTCCTGGCTCAATCCAGTAATATCGTCAAACGGTAAGCCCAAAATAAGGTTTACTGCTGGACCACTCGTCAACAATGTCGTGTCAAAGTTTGTGGCCACCGAATCCGATAGGTATCCTTGTACTTGACCTTTGACCCATCTTGTCGATGCGACTGGCGCTCAATGCCCATTGACACAGTCTGGTGTCAAGCGGTGACTGTCCATGTAGACTTTGTGCTGATCAGACTCGGGAATGTGTTCGGGTCAGAGTGACAACTCGAGAACAGGAAAGCTGTATCGGATGACATCGCCACTCAGTCGGGGTGTCTGTAGTCGTTATCATTATTGCTGAAGAATGAGACCGTCATGCCAGGCCCACGGACAGCAGTGCAGTTGTCGATTTCCTCACGGCGGACGATGCCATTGCTTTCGATCGGATGTTATTAATTGGGCAGGTGCTCGAGGCTATACTACTCGAGTTGTTGGTCAGACTATAGTATACGTCAGTATTTGCACGTCCACGAAGGTGTGCTACTCACTCGAGACTCAATGGTACGTGGTGTATCTATGGACACGACGTCCCTCATGGATCATTGAATGGAAGCCTTCTCGCTGAATGGGCCTGACTGTGGAAACTGTGTCTGATAAGGACGGGAAGGCGGTGCTACTGCCTGCAATGAGATCTCGGTGTCTTTGTCGCGAGTCGGGTCGTGGGGACCAGGCTGCCAATCCTCGAACCAAGACCCACGGTTTCAGTTTGTTGTGCCTTCGTGTGCTCACCAACTTGCATTCGACAGCAATCTGGGATAGTTCGGTGGCATCCTCGCTCAAAGCGCTCTCGGTTGTTGGGACTCGCTTGAGGACTGGTCGCGAGACTCGACATCGGGAGCTAAAGACTCAGGAGGAGTAAGCTCTATAGCTGTATCTCGAATACCAGGCACGGTAGATTGGGCTGGTGTTCTTGTCTATGAAGGAGCTGTTGAAGTCACTGCAGCGAGAAATCAGTAACGCCTTCTACATTGAACGAGGGTGACATCCAACCTACCCCGCCGATGAAATGAACTTCTTCCGATCATTGTAGAAGATCCAGTCGCTTGTCCGTCGCTGAAGCCGAACATGCTGGTTCCGCGGGCTCTCTGTTTTCGCTTCGCGTAGTTGGACCAAGCTGAACCAATAATCGAGTAAGGGGGGAGGTTCTCAAAATCGCCGAGTTGTGTACAGTTACCAATTGTCTGAGCAAGCAGCATTCCCACCGCGAGGAGCCGAGGTTGATCGCCGCACATGACACTGAGAGTCAAGAGGCGTGATGAAAAGATAATTCGATGATGCTCAAAGCATGTCCTTGGTACCCGTTCGGGTTCGTTGCTCGGCGTCCGAGAGCTAACTGTCTTGCGATAAGGAGTGGAGTTCAGAATCTCTGTTTGCGGTAGACATCTCGGCGATGGCTTGAGGAATGACACTCCTTCCTGAGAATGAGCTCGATCTTGCGAGTCGAGAGTTTCGCCAACTTCCCGGTACCGTAGTCGGCAATGGCATTGCCGACGTACAAATTTGTTTGGCCAGCTTTTTTGTGAGATTGCTTGTCGCGTTGAGGTTGTTCTACGGAGTAGTCAGGTCAGTATTGTTCGATGCACGACGAAGGTCTGCGTACCAATGGCGACAAGGTCTTGAAAAACTGGATGATGAGACGCGAGAATCTCCGATGCTTGACGTTCGCAGGAGGGAAAGGGGGTTTTCAGTTGACACGTTGAATAGCAAAATGGGTTGCGCGCGGGTGATGACAGACGCATGAATCGTGTGGGGTAAACAAAACAGGTTCATTGATCTTGGATTTGGGGTAGTGGGAGGTATCCACAATTATGAGACTACAGGGTAGGATAAGCTCGCACCTCGAAGTTCTAACACTATATCATTAATCAAAAGACAGTTCTTCGCTAGATAGAAGCGCTGTTCGTAATCTGTATTGCATCTTCAAGATTATTGATTCTTTCTGAAGCTTTTGATATAAATTTTGTACTTCTGGTGCCTATATTGATGACTTGGTGTGAGTCCTCACAGCGAACTACAATGTCTGAGAGAACACTATGACTAGGGAATCACTTTATTGACCTGCATAGTTGTTTGAATTTCCTTAGACCACCATAATGAATCATGCAGAGACTTGGAGAAAGATAGATTGCCTTGTTTCACGGCTATCTGTACGAAACCGGTTTAGACGTCGTCAAGGCCGACCAGCGCGATAATAGCATCATCTAATACAGGCTCGCAGACATAATCCAACACGTCACTGAAGGATCAACAGCAGCCTTTCCAGACTCAACCACCAACCCAGCCAGAACAAACACAGCGTCACGCGAACAACCGAGACGGTCGTCGCAGTCATGCTAACCCAAAAAGCAAACCAGAAAGACAGCAAAAACAGAATTAGTGAAGCTACTCTGTACAGGCTGCAAGCTGTCTTAGACCCACATTGCTTGGCCCAACCCCACCATTCGTTGCGCGTTCATGTTTGCGTTTGTTTGGCCCAACTGAACATCATCGCATCACCTCACATCCGCCCTTCACTTCCACCTCGGGCATGAGAACACTTATGATCTATTGGTCAGGCGGTACAACGATCACCGGGACCTCATTGAATGTGACTCAGCAGAAGCGAGCCGCCCAAATCGCGACCGACAACATCTGATTGATGTTGACATCACCCGAGAGAAACGTATTCAATGAGTTGGTACTTCAAGTTAACAACGCGGTAGACTACAGAGATCCCATGGCCGCCTCGAAGGAACCCGTCTGGTCCTGTCCGACTTGTCCTCAGCATCTCTTGAGACAGCCGGGCCGCCACCTTCGCAACAATGTGATTTGGATGAGAGGTATCCAGCGCTACTCTAATGCCAGTCTCCCGTACGTTCATCAGTTACATCGCCGCCCTCACCTTTATTGAAGCAGTCGGCCCAATCTGATCGTTCTAACTTCCTTCCAGGCAATCTTTCTGCTCCCGCGCGAGTCCCAACACACCAATCCGATCCACAGACTGACGCGTCATTTGAAGTAAACCAACCTCTCTTGACCTCCTACCGACAGCTGCTTGTCCAAAGATATGGATACTGAATGGCACTGACAATGCGCACCAACTTCGACTCCGTTCATGAGAATACAAAAGACCAGTCAATGTCCGTTCGTAAGGCATAAGACTGTTGTCTTTCGGTCTCACCACTTTGTCCCTCTGAAATCCATCAGTCAACGCTGGTTAAAAGACATCACTGTCTGCACGGATTGCTACGACAGCTTTGACGATCTCTGGTCATGCACTCAGGCCTCTGCACCAGCGGTTCATCTCTACCTTGCAAGATTCCGCGCGAGCTACACGTACAGCAGGGGCTTGGTGGCTCAGAAGCAGGCCCGTGATAAGCCTGCCAGCATCATCGCATGGACAAATGACCGGTCCAGACGTTGGCCTGCGACCAATCCAGTTCCTCGACCCAAGTACCAGCTGCAGTAATACTCTCCTTGACCAAGGACCTCGGACTCCCAATGAAAACGAGTATAGAGGCAACTCTTTGCACGCCCCGGTTCGAGGTGCCCCTTGCTGCCCCGAGGCGCAATTCTGGACGACGGGCATCACGGCGCTCCTCAAGCTTCACGTTATCTTGGCAGCCACAGAGATGAGACGGGGTAGGCACTTGTTCAGACTGACCGCATGCCGATGTTGGAGCACCGAGAAATTCAGTACTGCATACAGTCATCGCCCGCTCGATTCGCCTTGGTCACCTTGGTTATGCGTTAGACTCGCCACGCACCTTGCCCGGTACACCACCATCAGACAATACCAATCGGATCACGAAACCCACTTTGGCATCATTCACAACCTTATCGAATCATCGCGCTTCTCACATCGCCTCGGATTCATGGCCGCGCCTTTATAATCCATGAGACCCAATACTCACTTCCCATGCGACCCGGGTACAGAAGACAGCGGCGCCGTACCTTTCACCACGAGTTGGTAGGCAAAGCCGATTGCATGATTTGGCATGCTCCGCTTCAAGCTTGCCCTCACGATACGCTTCATCAAGGGAGATTTCTGAATAGACAGACATATGGGTAGTTCACTGCCCCTCGCGAAATTATACTCAGACATCTGCCACCGCTACCTGGTCGATAGACTGACTCATTGAGAGTTCTGCAGCGCTTACGCCAGAGAGCCTTTTGTGAAGACCGCATTCCTCGACGCCTCGATACCCGCAGACCAAGACCGACAACAAGTTCAGATATTTCCAGAGTCGGACCGAGCAAAGCCTGCCCTCACCATAGCTAGGAGGATCTCAGACTACGAAGCCAAATCTGCTTTCGACAAGTATGAGTTGAGTCCACCAAGCAATGCCGATCGAGGTTCGCAGCCGGGTGACTGCAATGGCAATGCCACGACATGCGCGACGGTGGCCAACAGTTCCGACCTCATCGAGATGCCCATCGACAGTTGGAGACTTGGAGTGCAGACGATCAAAGCATGGAGAACATCAGCACTGCGAGTCTCTTCTATAGAGCCTGACTTCTACGCATCTGACCAATGTTGAGACCAAACAGTGGCGACCGAGGTGGAACCTGGAGATTGAGTTCAGGCGCTTTGAGTGAGCCGATTCGACCGTGTTCCACTACATTTCACGCAAATGCGACGAATCACAATCACCAAAGGCCATGATCTGAATACTGACGAACCTGCACTGCAAGCGTACCGCCTCATGTCTGCCGGCCAGAGTGATATCGCTTCTGTCACACCTGGTGGTAAGATTGACGCCTACGGTGTGCATTCATACACGAGATATGCTCTAACGAGGCAAGGATCCTCACTGACAATTCTTCAAGGCCAGGAAAACACAACCTACCCTCCTCCCTTGATCAGATCTTAGTCGACTTGCAGCCTCTCTTGTAGAGAGCTATCGATCCACAACACGCGAAAGTAACGATGGGGGTTACAACTACTGCCCCGGCGACGGCGACCGGAAGTGAACACCAAATGCAGTCAACGAAACACCTGCCCCTCAAATCGGTCAATGATGGTTCTGAGGGAATGGGAAGTGGTGGGACATTCAAGAGAACATCCCCTTCTCAGATCTTCAATCAACTGCGAATCGAATACGGCCAGAAGTTCAGAATAGAACCTGGCGGCTAGCAGACTTGGTTAGCCTCTCATTGCTCAAAGCGTCTTTCATCGTCGCGGGCGATCGCATACACGCGAGGCAAGATGAAGAGAGAGTATCGAATCACAGTTCGTTGATCGTTTGTGGCATCACCTGGCCGCCTTTGGTGGAGTCTTTGTCGGTGTATCATTTCTGCTTCGCTCGGCGAACTAAGACTTCAGCTCCCTCAGACGAAGCTTCAGTGGACCTGGTGGACGAGAGATGAAAACTGGATGAAGTCACTCCAGAGCCAGGTACCCAAAGGACTCTAGCCATCGACCCTGCAAGTCGGCAAAGTGTCGTCAACAAAGGATGGTCGAGCATCCAGACTAAGATCGCCCCGTCCACCGTCAATACAAAACATTCTGCCGCGGGTCAGAACTGCCTAACGACTCCCGTATCAGTTTCGGGAACGTATGGAATATCATCGGGTATGGTGCAGATGGTCACCGTTGTCCGTCATGATAACCCCCAGGGCGGTCCCTGGATCTTCTGCTGCTTGAAGGCGCTTACCTGGCTTCCTGTACTTAAGTAGATCCTTCAGCTCTTCGCGTCGATTCAACTCGGCGATTTCAGCCTGCTCTCGCGCAGCTTGGGGAGCAGTTTCTCGTTGACCCTTAGCCTGCGCTACACGCTGTGCTTGGGATCAAAATTCTCTATTGCCCAAGCTGCAAGCGATCGATTCGTCAGTTCCATACTGAGCAATATAGCCGAATCGCCGAGTGAGCGGCCATCGACATCGGCAAGCGCTTCTTCATCAGGGGAAGCGAACAACTTCAGAAACTTAATCACAGTCGGCGCAATGTATTGAAAGCAAAGGTAGCTCGGGTGCTGTTCAACGTTGGACTGTCTCCATTTTCTCTCGGACTCTCGAGCGGCAAAGATGGATGCTGTAGGACTGCGGCTGAAGCAGCCTCGCTGGTAGATTTGCTCCCAGATCTACCAATGCGTGTCTTTCCTCGGTGCCCAGATTGCTTTTCTCTTCAACCACCACAACTGTCTGATGGTCTCCCGCGCGCTATACAGGAGCTGGCCGCTTCTTCCGTCGTTGTGCAGCTCTGCGCTCAGCTAGTCCCATCGACTGATGTCGCGTGCCGTCCCCGGCGGAGAGGATTGTGGAGATTGATGTCGGGCTGAAGAGCAGCGCCAGTGATTCACTTACCTTTCATTAGGGCTACAATCGAAAGACACAAGAAAGGGTATTGAAGTCTGATGCCGACCTTGGCTGAATCTCCCTCACCTCCGACCCTCCGACCCTCCGTGTTCAGAGCTCTTTTATCTTCAACCATTCACCACAACTGCCCTGCTGGTTTGCCCGTCATACAAGTCCTCTTTCAATCATCACATACAACACGACTACAATGTTTACCAATGAGAACAACGATAAATCGCCAAAGATAGCGGCAGCACATAACAGTTTGCGATGTGCATGATGCAGGAGTTGAGCGCTTCTTCCATCGTCGGAGATACGCCTTGGGCCATTGAGAGTGATAATCTTGTGTGAGTCGAGTGGTTGATGAGGATACTGACTGAACCTGAGTCTCATTAGCCCTCGCAACAGGCAAATTCCAATAAAACTCACAGATACCACGTTGCACTTATTGCTATTCACACCTCCTCTTCTCTTTCTCGTCATTGCTATCGGTGTCGGAGATACTCGCATCGGGAGCACTGCAGCGGAGGATCTTCCCTCCAGAGGCCCATACGAGTCACGAGGCATATACTCGATCGCCATGCGTACAGCAACAGAGTCGTCACCCTGAAGGTTGATTGTGTTTTGGTTCTGACTGCAGAGCTCAGTCACACAATGCCAGTCGCCTGCATGGAGGTCATCGCAGGCCGTCAAACTTGGCCATGACCGGTGACGTCGAACCAGCGATGGGGATAGTAACGCCATTGTTGCATGTATGAATAGCAGTCGGTGTGGATGCGAGGAGTGAATGGGATGAGCATTGCTGGTCTAGGTAGCCGGCCAAGTGATACTTGGCAATCGCGTACGCACAGTGGCTCAAGTAATCGAGGAAATCTTCTGCAGCTCGTTCATGAAGGAGGCGGTGAGAAGGGCGATGGGTCGGCAAAGTCATGAATAATGAATGCTTGACAGGGCTCTTGATCAGAATATTGCTCTGAGAGCACGTTGCACGCCAAAATGTAGTGGCCGATGAGGGGTGTCTCTGGCCGTGTCGATTCACAGCAGTTTCTGTGTGGTGAAGCCGGCAGTCTGTTCAATGAGGCGTGTCGACTTAAGTCAGTTTCCAGTAGTCTCAATTGACGAGTGAAATATTTCGAATTCCACCCGGAGTCTTGATCTTGAGATGACCAGGCGGACCACAAATGAAGCAGATCGTGAGACGGCCAAGTCACTGATTGGTCCGACATCTGCGAGGTCGATGCACAAGGATGAGCTCCCCCGATTCTCTGAGACAGAAAAGGGTGAACACAAGATTGCAGTTGTCGTTGTTCGTTTACACCAAGGTGTGCACACTGAAGGGAGGTTGAACTTGGGGAAGAGTTGTGCTTTCGTGGTCACAATCTGTACTAAACGTCGCTTCCAACTTTGTAGAGGGCGCAGCCGTAGCAGTTGTTTCCTTCGGATTTGGTCGAAAGCTCCTTGACTGGGCATCAGGGAACGGGTTGATATCACCCGGCGCGCATCTGACCGTCCATACTACCAGAACGCCTTTGCCGACAGGCCCGAGACGGCTATATCGATTCGATCCGAAGTAAAGTGATCGTTCGGCACCTGCATCAAGTTTTTAGTACTGCTGGACGTTGTGTTGTTGATGCTTGGATGGGCGAGCTTACTATGACGCGAATCTCATGTGGAATGCTTAGAGAACGGGCTCTATCTTGATGGTAAAGGGACGACAGCGGTGAAGTGGAAGTAAGATAATCATCAAAGGTCGGGTTGTGATGAGGCGATGCAAATGGGATGAAGCAAGCGAAGCTTGGAGCACTGATGGCGTCGAATGGTGAGCTTGAGCCGAGGATGAGCCGTTGATGCGAAGTGGGTCTTTTGAACCACCATGGCACACCACCTGTCAATGTCTCACGAGTCAGCTAGTAAACACTCGACAGACCTGAGGCTAGATCACTCGGCTGTCTCAGGATTCTTCCGGTCAGTGTTCCGAACAGATGTCCAACTTGCGATGATCCAATTGGCGACCGGCTTCACTGGAGACAACGAGAGTACAGAGAGTGTTGAGCAACAGGGGTTGAAGGGACGGGACGTCTGGCGATCTGAAGTATAATGAAGGCCCTCAAAGCTACGATGAGAGCTTCGTCGGGATGTGATACAAGTCGTGGTGCTGGCTCGGTCATGTTCGGTTAAAGGGGGATGTTGGTCAGACTTGAGCGATACGTTGACCGGTCGAGAGGATTCATTGATGTTGCAATTGTGAAATGAGAGTTTGAAGAGAAGACCTGAAGAGAATGAGCTAGGGTGCTTATGGCTAGGTCACTGCTTTCATACGACTACTTCATCGGCGCGGGCCGCGAACCTGAAAACAATGATACCTATAGTGGTTTAAGAGAGCCCGGAGTGCCACTGATCTTGTCCCTGATGCTGAGTGTATCGGTGAGCCCGGATATTGGAGTCCATGAGCTGATTGGCCCATTGGCAGAAAATTGAATGGCCTTTCGAAACCCGCGAGATAGCCCCGAAGAGAAAAAGAACTTTTGACGTCAAGCCAGAGGGAGAACAGCAATTGGTGTCAAGTATCGATTAGATATAGAAAGCTCAACTGCCATTCGTCACCCAGAATCGAGGTCTAATTCTTCTGACCTCGGACGGCAACGCGTCAGACAAACTTGCATCCCGCACCAACTTGACTGTCATCTTGATATACCCTCCACCTGTCGTCTTGAAATACCCTCCCACCTGTCGTCTTAAAATACCCTCCCACCTGTCGAAGACATTTCTCGTGGGTCTCACAATGACACAAATGCGAAAGTGGCGGTATTGCCCTAACCAACGTTATACCAACGCCTTGCCACCAGTGTTGTAAGAGCAACAATATCCGGCCGACTTGGAGGGAGGGCCGGAGGAGGGGTCGGGTCGCGCAATGATGATCTTGAGTGTATCGGCGGGCCCTGAGCTAAGACTAGCGGAGTTGATGAGTTGTTACCCAATCGCTGGGTGGCAGGGTCGGCTTTGTTGGTGAGGGACATGTGCGCACAGTCAAGGTGACCGAGTTGGCGTCAACTATCTTGGTGCTTGCAATGGTCCAGTCTTGGTCCGAATGAGTTCTTGGCTCGTGCAATCTCTGCGACTGTTGAGATGGCTGACTATTGATCAGCGCCATGATTTCGTCCTTTCGTAACTGCACCAACAGAACTCCTGATTGGGTGGCGAGAATTACTCATAGTATCGATCGTACTTATGCTCAACGCGAATTTGATGTCTGTGGTGAATGGAAGCGTATGTCCCAACTGCTACCTCAATTTTGTGCTAAGTTCTGTCTACTGGTTTAAGCTCTCAGCCACGAGCCTCAACTGTAAATAACACATCTAGCTCAAGAAGAGTTCAGGGCCAAACTTGATGAACCAGTCACCGATTATTTTAGCCGTAATGATTGACCCGGGGTTGATCGAGGAATCTAGTGGGCAAGTTGCTGCGAATCGAAAGGGCAAGCTGGGTCGGAATGTTGACTCAGGGAGTAGTGAATGAGCTTTCGCGCACCGATCAACGGTATGGGAGTAGACTTAGTGCGCATCATAGATACCAGTGAGAAAACCCTTTCGTAACTATCGATCGGGGACTAAGAGAGAAGGGATGATTTGTTTTCATTGACCGATGTGTCGGTCGGTGTGCTGGAGGCTTGCGTGGGAAAGCGTACCTGAAAGTAAGTCAGAATTATGCTTCGATAAGGTTGGAACAGAGAGGTCAGGGATGAGAATACGCGAAACTGACCTCGGGTGTTGGAAGACGAGTGACATAGGACACATTTCATCCAAAGCTCGTGGTTGGTGGAGTAGACCATATGACAGTGCCCGGCGACTTTTCCCCTGAGGTCACCGGGGGATCTCCGTGGTGAAATAGCCCCCCGCTTATCGAAGAAATTTCTTTGGGGTGGTGGGCTGATGGCAGATGTCGATCGGATATTGTCAGTCGTGAGTTGAGTTTTTCGCTTCTGGGGGGTCACATTGGATGAGGTTTCCTGGTATTCGCCGTGCCGTATGACCAGTGATACGTTAGTTTTCGCGTCTGATGCTGGGTCCGTATATGAAGTGATGGGAAGATGTTGATCGATCCAGGCCAGCAAGTACGTGTTGAGTCAATGAGCACATGCTCAAACACAAACGCGTAACGAAGATGGAGGGCCTTGGACAACAGGATATGGGGCACAGGACGCCTGCGGCTCAATTCATTCAGTTTTTTCGGTCTTCCTCGTTTGCTTGTTGGGGAGGCATGATTGCGACGACTGTCTCGGTTGGTTGTGTGATGTTGTGTTTGTTCTGGCACGGAGTAGAAAACTGCGATTGGTCGTTTGGGTCGTAGTGCTATCGCAAATGGACTGCACGCTATGTCGCTCAGACAAAATAGGTCTTTTCCCTCAATAGATTCGTTTTGTCACAGTCCCGAAATGTCTCAACCACAAGGAGAAGTTTGCGTGTCGAGATCACGATGCCGAACCATCAAATTGGCGCTTGTATTGAAGATGAGGCAATGACAACAACAATGAGATTTTGACAAACCGTCGTAGAAAGCTCGTCATACAATAAGCGCCTTGTCGCGATGGCTATTGTTGGCATGGGGGGAATGTGTGTGATTGAGAGGCGAAACGTCTTGAACAACAAAGGCAGTTACAAGCGGACCTGCCCTGACGATGGCTGACGCGTGAAAACCATGTGGGGCAAAACATACCAGGAGAAGACTGCACGGTTAGGAAGCTACAGGGTAACTGAAGCTCACACCTCTCACATTATATCATTAACGGAAAGACACTTATGCATTAGCCAGACGCGATGATTCTCATTTAAATGCTCTTGTCAGACCTACCGATATATTCATAAGCTTTTGACTTGAATATTATATTCCTAGCCCTTGCATTGACACTGCTGCCCGAAAGTAGTACATTAGCTACAATTCTCCACAGAACACTATTAACTAGAACGCATTTCAATATACAGTACAGTCGTTTGAATTTCATCTGAGCACCATGACGTCTTATATATACCACAGGTAGATGTAGGTTGTGACCTCGCATAGCGACATTTATTACAATCAGTTAATACCGCTATGACCGACCAGCGTAGTATTGCTGCCTTCTTATGGGCTCCCAAAGACATCTCTGTGCGTTTTTTTTTGGCGTCAGTAAGCAACCAGGGCTAGCCTTCATGCTCCTCAACCATCAATCTCGACAAAGGAAACGCAATAACGGAAAGACTTGTAGAGTGACAGTGAGTGGTATTAAAATCCTTGATGAGACTTAAATGGTGTATCCGGACAGTACAACTCAAGGCGACGCGGGTTGAAGCGCTCTCGTCTGAATGTCAACCTAGATACACGGGGCGACAAGACTTGCCTGGGATACGCCTGATGATACAATATAGAGATACTCATGCGGGGACCTTCGACACAAAGAGAAATAACAGGCTGTGGTTCAATTGGTAACACGTGTAGCCAGGAAAAGCCCTCCCAGAGCGGTCCTATACACAGCGCTCACATTCTTCCTGACATCTCACCATCACGCCGACATAAGGAAGAATGAGGGATTCGATTCGTCTTGACCGCACTATCCTTTCACTGAGAGCCGACCCAAAAGAATTACGAGCCCCTTGACGATAGGACAACGAAGACTACGAAAACAAGGATCTAGCTACCATGATATGTTGATCGAGACGTCGCCGGCGTGGAAGAGCAACGCCCAACGTTCTTGAACTCTCGGCGAACCATTCAAGAGCTCAGCAAGGGATTGTGTCACATAGACGCCGCGCAACAACTCTCCGAATGTCTTCATGACGTGACATCATCCGCCGCAGCGTGGCACCAAAACGTGAAGGCATGAATCTTGTTGTCGTCAGAAAGGCAAGAAATGAAAGCACTGGAGTCATGGTGGTCAACGCCACAGGAAGTGTTCGACCTCAGTTTGTCATTGTATCCGGTCACTATTACAACCCGACGGACTCCAAATGTCGACCAAGATCTGCAGTGCGATTAACATTTCGTCAAGTTACAAAGCATCTCAAGCGCCTTGACCTACGAGGTTCGTGAAAGGCTACAATTCAGTCCCCAACACTCACAGGACACAATCACCACTCTCTTTGAAGACGAAGCTGACAAAACCTTGTTCTAAAGATCTCTCCTCTATACCACATTGGCAATTCATTGCAATTTTGCTCTTCTCCCTTACCGCCACGACAGGTCAAGTCCCTGCTGCGACCAGTCTCCGACAACGTCGAACAGCGACTCGTTTGTCCCAAGGCAAGGCGCGGCGTTGGTCGACCTGTTTCTTACCCCTGGAACACATGCACACTACCCTTTCCTCCTCAGGGGAAGGCCTTCAATGCCTGTCGGTACTCAGTAGTCGGGCCATCTGGTGGGAGACGAGCTGAAGCAAATAAACCCAAAGCAAGACTGGGCAGTTGACTTAGATCAAATGATGACCGAGTATTTCCGACGCTCTGGAATAACTGGGAAGTCTTGCCGGGATCCCGACCCTTCCTTTCGTGCTTGATAAGGTGGTATTTGGAGCTCGTCGTGATGAAGCTCAGGGGTCCAACGCTCGTTGTATCGATATGGGACTTTTGCGGCATAGATCGCGAGAAACCTGCTTGAGCCAATTAAGATTAGTTATATGAATAGAAGGACGTTCTTCAATCTCACCAATAGGGACAATAACTCCTGATACTGTAGTCATTAAAATCCCACTGTCAAATCGACGATGGTAAAGTTTAAGGACAGCGCAGTCGCCAGTGTCGAAGATAACGCGCACGACGGTTGCCATAGCGCGGTAATAAACTCACTGATTGTGACTGAGACTGTGTCGTGTTGGGGAAGGGCGTCGGTATTCGGTTATGTTGGTAACTATTTTGGTGGCAATTGCTGAGCGACAACATTTGGACAACCTGGCCGATATACCGCAGTTGGGCCGAGGATACCGCATCGAAGATGGAACTGGAGTCCAAGGCAGAATTCGACATGCCCAAACGGGCCCCGACGGTGGTTTGGCTGTGGCGTTGTGAGCTGTCTGAAATATAAACAATACGTGCTTCCGTTCTTGCGGTTGTCGGGGCATTTGTGTGTTGGACATCGTCGCAAATTTGACCCCAAGTTGCAACTCTGGAGGGGCGACTGACCAACAGAGAGTGCGAGGGAGGATGGGATAGAAACAATTTCAAGGGCATGGTTTCGAAGAGATCGTACTGGTAGAGATTGAGCTAGTGATGAGCTTGCTGGGGTGAAATCGAGGGAAGGGCAAGATGACGGGAGTGCTGAGTGTTCCTCGTAGCTCCAAACCCAACGCGCACGGCTTCAAATACTATCACAAGTCAGTTCAGCGACACCTTATTGATGACGTTTCAGGCTGCGAGCTATACATCATACCTCCTCAGGGATCGTGTCTGAGTAGTCGCGTCCACATCCATTGTCTCTCTGTTGTCGGTGTCATGGTGACGGAGCTCTCGTGAGTTTGGTGTGCCAAAAGAAGTGGGAATCCCCTGGCCATCAAAGGCTGGACGAATAACCACACAAATGTGATGATATCTGCCTGCATGATGTTTCGGAGGTTGAGTTTTGTGTTGGGCGCGCGGCAAGAGCGTGTTATAGGCTACGGGGAACCTTGTCATCTCCAAGGCCTGCGCTCGCCTTTGGGGCCCGATACTCTCTCTTTGGCGTGTTACAAACTTGGTGTGTAATATTTTACACCTCCTAAACTCAGGCGGACTTTCCAAGGTCATTTTCCTCACCTTGAAGTGCCACAAGGTTGGCGTGCAGCATTTCGGGCATCTCAAAATCATCGCGGAGTTCGGTGGGAAGCAACAAGGCGAGCTCGTTAATGGAGCAGAGCTCGATAGTGATTCAATGGGCAAAGGTGAAAGGGATCAGGATAACCGACAATGAGGCGGAAAAGAAAAGACCTAGGCACGGGCAGCCGGTTGACTACGGTAATCCTGAAGAGCGAAGAAATGCAGGGAGCGTAACTCTCAATTTCTGCATCGACGTTCTGGCCGGAAACTTTGGAGCGCGTTAGAGCTTCAGACTTCGGAGTTCTAGAAACTTGGGAATAGCTCCCCCCACCTTTACATTCTTGCTGATGCGATACCGATCACGGTGCATGGCGTCCATGGTAACACGTTGGAGCGTCGTGTTCTGCATTTCGAGAAGTTTTGGGCCGAGCGGGGAGTCTGTCTCTCATTTTGTGCATTGATGTTCTGGCTGGAAGGTCTGAAGCGTGTTGCAGCGCCCTGTTCTCAAGCTTGAGGACACTTCTTCCCCCATTTGCCACGGAGAAGAACGTGATACCACCAGGGCACACGGTATTCGTGGCTGCTAGGTCGGGGTTGTTGATATTGAGGATCGGTATACAGGCCGAAGGTATAGTGAGAAGAGCTTGATGGATGAGCTTTGGCGAAAGCAGCGAGATCCAAGTGGAGTCTAGATGGATTCCCCAGATAATTCCATTTGGCTTTCTTTATCACTGACCGCTCGAGGAAGCGATGTGATTGCAGCTCATTCCCCTGGCCACGGATATGCAAGGAAGCTTCGAAAGGTGGCGAGCAAGTCGAAGGCTGCCTATTTCAAAAGGCAACAGAACATCTGGTCGAATGCTGACCCTTGGTTCGAGATGCAAAAGTTCGTCTAGTGAGATGAGAAGTTAGTTCAGTTGCTAGGATTGAAAGGCTGGCAGGGATGAAAGTTACTATCGGAATGGAGAACTTAAGGGTCGTGGAAAGCACAGCTGGGCAGCTTTAATCCGAGGAGCGTCGAGAGAGGCGGCCATGAAGACAATATGATATGGGAGAGGGTGCCATTGACATGACTGCGTTGAGGATGTGGATAGCGATAATTCCGTGAAAAGGCACAACGGTATCGAGCTGCAAAGGAGGGTAGATAGGGCGTCGAGGAGTGAGACGATTAATATCGAACAGGACCCAAGGCGGTGTGCTGAGGGTAAAGGCCATTGACGTCGCGGTGAAGGCGTTTCAGGCTACTAAATTGCGAAATGTAATTCCTGCCTCTATTAGTTGATTAGTTGTGCGAGATATGATATTGCGTGCTCTCACCTGAAACCGTCCAGGTAAAATGCAGCGGTCAGCGCCGAAGAAATCTCAAGAATGGTCAACAAGCGACCCCGAGGCGCGCTGGACCGAGAGGTTGGAGGCTGGGGCCTATAAGTTGCTGAGAGATGCGTTAATGAGGCGAAGAGATCGCCATGAGTACGGATGAGGAGCCTCTTCCAAATGGAACAGCTCTGGATATCGGTTACTTCCTGTTGAATGAGCTTTTGGGAGTAGTGGAGGAGGGAAAACAGGATCTTCCTGTTGTAGTGGATTTAGTGGTCATGGTGCCTAAAATTACAGGCGCTAAGGTATTTGTGAGGAACGAGACCCATGGAAAAGAGAGGGGGGGACTCGGGATCCGGACCACCCCACCGTCATTGGCTGCATCTTAGCCTTCGGCGGCTCCAAGAATTCAGGTCCAGCCTTAGGTGCCAACGGAGTCTGCTAACCGCTTGTCACTTACAGCGCCCACTCAAGTCTATCCCAAGCGACAGTCTCAACCCTTAGATCAAATCTACGCTTATACCGACCTCGGGGCCAGGTGCCGATGTCTTCATCCCACGGAGTGCCACCATTTCAATGTCCCTGTTTGGAAAGAGAAGGTCAATATAGTTGATGAATAACACATAGGGGGGTCACCGCAGATAGCGTGAGAGAATCCAAATCTCATACCAGGTAGTCAAATCAATGGTTACGAAGTTCATGACAACAAAGATCATCTCAGCTACTCGTGCTCGACGCCAAGCATGGTCTCGTCCTACCCTCGTGGTGCCGCTCTGGCCCCGCACGGAAGGAGGCCACCCCCTCAGACATGTTTCAACTATGGCCTTCCGTTGCCCAATTAATGGCTCGTCTTGTTGTTGTCTTGCTTAGTCAAGCAGACCTCGATCATAAACCTGCTACCAAAGCATTGGCACTTCTAAGCCTAGCAATAGTGTCAGACAATGTGAAAGTTGAAGCACAGGGGTATTTTGTCGTATCATGACGTTACGTGAGGGGAGAAAGTTCCGATATATAAGATAGAGAGAGTCGTTAAAGAAGGCGACGGGTAGACAGGGGAACATGCGTAAATTCAACTTGATCAAGTTGGGGAGATTGGACCTCTCAGTCGCATCGCATGTTTTTACAGGGCAATTGTGAGCCCGTTTGGCAGTACCACCATCGTAAAGGAACACAAACATTGAGAGGATTCTAGATTCAAAAAAAGGTTGTATCGGCGCATTCGAGTTAGTGTTCAACGGTGGGCCGAGGTGTCCTAACCGGCATCCCCACAGAGGATGAGTCTCCACCAGAACCTTCCGACGGAGGGAACTTCGGCGTTGAAGTCGACCAATCACGAAATGGGTTGTGTCTCAAATAGGAAATAGAACCACATGCCAAGCGCCGGCTCACCCGACACGCTGAGATGCTGCCATATTCAAACTTATTGAGATCGCACGATGCTACCCCTTCCGTTCATGTTGAGCTTCATTTGGCCACGTCACATAACCTTGTGCGAGGTTATCTTGAAAGCGACCTTTCGTTCATAACGGTCTCGTACGGTTTCCTGAATCGGGTCAGGAAGTATACCGCGTGAAGGGCTATTGAAGGATGCCAGCTTGCATGCAGGGATAAATAGCAGTGATACTTGCTCTGGCATTTCAAGAGACTGTTGAACCGTGATTACCCCGGATCGAAAATCTTTTTGAGGCTGGGATACCGAAGGCAGCTCCTTAACAAATGAACCGCCATCAGATTGGTGTCAACAGCCACAAACGGAAGATGACAATTGCATGGCGGCGCTCAGTCGCGTCAGATCGTCTTCCAAGACGACGAACAAGGCAGACTCCGCACATTGGCCAAGGGAATGTCTGTAAAGTATGGGCCTGATGTTAGCTGCCGAGCTTGTGCGCGACAAATTCGTAGACCTCCTAAAGGCCAGTTCAAAAACGAGGACTGTCCGATGCAACTAACCCTGTGCTAGGATCCTAACTTTGGCATGCTGCGATTGCTCAGCAAAGCCTGCTTCAATATCTGATAAGCTGAGCATGTTGATCTCCGAAACACCAGAGTTGAGGGGAAAGGTGAAATAATTTGAAGGCTTCTCATGAGCAGTGAAAATGGCGTCACTGTCAGACTGAGCGATTGTTGCGATAGCGTGAGGAAAGGCATTTGTGTCAGTGGTCGCACCGCTCGTGGTATCGTGAGACGATCTATTTGTAAAGGGCGACTAAGCTGGGCTGTGTATCGAGTCCATGATAAGCTAGGCGGATGGTCACTCCACCGAGCGATTGTGTTTGTTGATGGCTAGCATGTCCGTCGCTGAGTCCAGACTTGGACATTTTACTGGCTAGAGGACTTGATTCAGGAAGGACAAGTGAGTAGCAAGCGAAATTGTTCCCAAGGCGATGACTGGAGGCGACTTGAATGATATGTTGAGAAATGAGATTTTTAGCTTCGTTGCGATCCTTCAGGGCCAATTGAGTAAAGCCGGCTGAGGTTCGATGGTGTTGGCGTCGCCAACGAGCAATCTTATGGCATCTCATGTATGATGCCGGCTCGGCTTTGAGGTTGTTGTTATCTGTAGGGCTTTGAAGTAAACATCTCTTTGCATAACCAATCGCGTATCGGGTGATGTTCGATCGACGGCAGCAATGTTCGCAATCGTTTCGTAAATGTGGAGCAATGGGAGGGAGTGGTCGGCGGAGGGTATAGTTCGGTCTTGCTTTCAGGGAATGTAGGCTGTCGTGCATCTGTCGAAGACACCTTCTGAGGATATAGTAAAGAAGACTTGATTGAAGGGGTTATAAGTAGCACACGAGTTCCATGCTCGTTGGTGTCTTCAAGATCTTGAAGGCGGTTCGGGATATGAGGGGCAGATAACGTCGTTTTGGTTTGACTGTAAGAACATCAGTATGCGTTTGTTCCTGAATGCCCTCAATCTGTGAACCAGGCATATGAGCCCTTTGTCAAATCTTACTGTACCTCTAATGGCATTGGCCAGTTATCGTAGGAAGAGCGGTTAGTTTCACAAAAAATAAGACTATGCGAGATGTCCATATGAAGTTGGTGGCGGCTCGCTCAGGGGTTCACTTGTCTGTAAGGTCGGTGGCTTGGCCAGGTAGCTGTGGTGTCAGGACTGTATATCTAGACGTCCATCCAGGCCTCTACGATGCTGAATTACCTCAAAAAGCCGAAGCACAGTGAAGCATTCGGCCTTTGAACTTATTCTCAAAGGTGTTGTATGCAGTGGCTTTCAGCGGTGCCCAGTGTTGTCGGTGACTGAAGATCAGCTGTCGTCGCTTGGTGCTCCGGTACCTTCTTGCCTGGCATCGAGTTCAGGATCAAACGGCTTTTCGGGCTGTGGCTCTGGGGCTGGGGTGGCGAGGCCCTAAGGTACTCAAGTAAGAGAACTGAGATAGGAGCTGAAGCCTTGTTGGAGATTGTGGGGTTGAACGACGCCGAGAAGCCAAGTAGGCCAGGTAACTCGAACTTAGATCGTTGACGGTCGACTCTTATTGCCAATGGTGTAGCTGATCTAAAGTATTCACCAACACGTTGTCAGGGGCCGAAAGGTCCCTTCAACTGAGAGATGGGCCGATGCGAGCCAAGCATCTGGGATAATGTGATGCTGCAAGGCTCGTGGGTGTACATCGCCAGCATGTTCAGCGCGACAATGGCACGTTTTGAATACCAAAGGCTCACTGTTCGACCCTATGTTGGTTATGAGAGACACCATGTAGCAGACTCCGACAGGTGGAAGATAGCCGAGAATAGAGCGACGTGCCGTTATCCAGAGGGGGTGGGGTCGTAATATGACGAACAATATCCAGAGCTGGGAAGATGAATATTCATCCGTAAGGTCTTCCATCTGTTCTCAATGTGAAAGCGAGATGATCCTTTGGGTGCTGGTCGCTTTGAGGACGATGAATTCGCTGTTCATGTGCTGCTCAAGGCGCAGCCATGTCCTTAGTGTAGTCACAAACGGCTTATTGGCGGTGCTGAGGCTAGGATCGACCGATGCCTTACGGAACACATCTTCGACATCCCAGTCCTCCGCTTCCGTATCCCAGACCCAAGCGTCAAACGTGTATCCTTGAGGAAGCAATGGGTGGAGAGAGGCATCCCGGTTTCAGGCCAAAGACTCGATAATGCAGTACTAAATACTGGCGTTCATCGGATGGAACGGGATTCCTGTCCGTCATTGCGAACATGGAGAATTCTGATCAATTGAACGAGATTCAAAGAAACCGGTAACAATATTAAAACTTGGAGAGGTGTCGGCTCTATCGACTTCAACCATGAAGCCGTGTCTGGCGGTTCGTTTGAGCTCGTGGCTCTTGCTAGGAGCCCCTCCAGGCCTGGCAACTGTTTGCGAAATGTCGTGAGCACAGTGAGAACATATTTTAACCTGTTTGAAATACTTACACATCATCTGAATGTGGTCTCAAATGTGAGCTTATCAATGCGGTCGATACACAAAGGAAGGCATTTGATTGAACTCCTGGGTGACCTCAATTTCGCAAGGAACCGTGATTGCCAATGCATTTTGACCTCCTCTTAGTCCCGCCTCGAAGCTTTCGTCCATCGCTGTATTGATTGTTGCTTGATCGGTAAAGGAAAGGTCTGATATGCTTAGCCTCGCTAATTAACGGTGAGCTGAGTGGGAGTCGAAATCGTGAGTCGTGAGTTGTCAGGCATCTACATTGACCGCTCCCACCGGAGGCGAAAGTGGGAGAGTAGTTTAGGATTTTGTGACGAGTGAATGTTGCTCTTATCTCGCCTCTGTAATTGGTGCCCGAAATCGACATGAGAGCGTGAACTGGGGCCCTGACTTTCATGCGGGGGACGTTCATAAATGTGACTCGGACAGTCTTTGTGTTGAAGAGTTACAATCTTTGTTATCCTTTTGCCTGTTGATTCACTCTCGGGCCTCTCGATGACCATCCTTGGACCCGGTGTGCGATTTGTCGACGTTCTTGGCGCCTTTGACTGGAAGTCAACGAAAGGACTTCTTTGTGGATGAGAAGACACGACTTCGATAACCTAGACAGGGAAGCAGCGGGCCATAATCAGATGCCGCGCAACGTAAGGCCATCGACCTGCTGAGCTCGGGGCGATGTCTAATTCATCATTAGCGACTTGCGGCTCGGCACTCCAACAATCCAGTCCCCACCCCTGGTCTGGGTCATGGTGGCAGATTTCTTATGATTGTGTGATCGAGAAAGTGTTTGCGGATTGACGTGAAAGTTGAATCAGCTTAGTCAGTGTCATAGTTTGCATCGCTCAAGGGTTGGCAGAATAGTTGCGTCGTTCTCGGTTGCCATCATGAAGGCCATGTACAGACGACACAGTTGAATGGCAGAGATTTTTGGAATCGAAGGAGGATCCGATGTCGTCCCTTTGACAGGCACACATCGATGAACTGGGACTTGTATTGATTGTCACATGACACCACCCTTGTAGGGACCTCCATAGCGGTCTCAGTACGGTTCTTGGTCATTGCGTGGTTCAGTCCAGGACTCTCGAATTCGTATGCCTTGGTCAGAGTGAAGCCTCTCCGGCATTGCTGGTTTCAAGACATCGACTACTGACCCGGAGTGGAAGTTAGTTATGAAGATGGAGTCGATGTGGATCACTCGGTCGTCGCTTGTTATCATCTTGACTGATCTGCGAGGGTTTCACGTGGTGGTCAGTCGAAACTCATTCGCCTTGAGTTTTATAACGTATTGGCTAGACCAGACTCGTGAGGGCTAGTAATGAGGACGTCGTGAGATGAAATGATCTTTGGTCGTCGATTCAATAATTCTTGGTGATTGGGGGTCTACACAATCGAAAGGTCAGTATCACGGCTCAGATCACCGGCGCATTGGACAGGAATACATACCACACAGATGAAGCCTAGGTCCAAGGTCGAGTGCATTGAATAGTTGGGTACATCGTTTGCAAAACAGAAGGTAGGAAGAGAGCTTTGAGGGATGATCCACGACAACACGAAAGACATCCTGTTCAGATCAATGAACAAGCCAACTCCTTCGTCATCCGAGTAGTTTCATCGACCTCGATCGGACTATCGTCTTGAACTGTGTGCTTCAGTAGAACGCACGAAGCTGTCGCATGGAGGAGGGAGAGGAGATTGATATCTCAGCGGGGGGTCATTTGCTGTTTATCGCTAGATGCTTGATGGCTCAGGTGATGTCCGTGGACCGGACGTGGAAGATTATTGATTGGGCGAACTCGGGATGGAATCTGGACTCATAGAACTCAAAGCCTTCGATAAGACTGCATCCTCGTTGGCCTTGGCTTGATCACCTTCTCACTGCTTAGAAAGTAGTGATTGGTTGGGAAGAGGCAGAGGAGCGAGGTACTCATACGGCAACCGGCTCGTCGTCTGTAAGGTCATTGTGCCTGTTGGCTCCTGACAGCAGAGCTCGGCGGTGGTAGATGCAGTGCCAGTCGCCAAGATGGAGCGCGGCGCGAATTTTCTTTATACCGCATACTTACTGGTCTCGATGGGCGTATCTGCTTCGCGACTGGCCATCTGCGGTTCGGCACCAATTCTCGTCCTCTTTCATCCACCCTGTTCTGAGGCCTTCGATTCGGTGGTGGGTTCATTGATCGGATCGTCTTCGCCCGGCGTTGGCGGTGCTATTCCCGGTCCAAGGGCGGTATCTACTTGATCATCTCCATGTAAGCGTTACTGAGCCGAACCTTGATCGACATCACCGGCTTACTTACTGCCGTAACTTTATTTTAGTAGCAAAAGTCGAGAATTCCACACCGTTGTAGTGGCCGAGCCTTGTACATTGGAGGCGGGACAGATCGCCACATCCATAAACAGAAGTGAGGCATGTCAAGGCCGTTTGAGGGGGGGAGTTTCGAAGAGGTCGGGTCGAGATCATTTGTCTGTGTTCACCACAAGATGGTCCTTGGATTCCGGTTTCCACCATATCGGCGCAAGCTGTGTTGAAGAACGGCGAGAAGCTGCTGTCGTGGCTCGAGTCGATGTGACGCATCACACAATCCCCCACACTGGAATGGGGAATTTCAACGGACGAACGGTGAGAGGCTGATATCGTGGCTGATACAAGGTTCCTACTCGGGTCAATGTGACCAATTACAGAATCAATGCAGTCTGTAATAGGCAATCCTATGGTCAGTCCCTGTCAGTGATCCATAAAGACGTTGGTCGTGGGTCAGGGGGTGGATCGCGCCACCGACAGAGTAGGACCGGCAAACTCAAATGACGACTGGGGGAAGCTCTCCGGTTAACTGAGCAGAGTGACACGCGCCAAAGCGACTAACCCAAGCGCAGCAACGAGCCCCGGTCAGCGCTCGGCCCCTTGATGAAGGAGAAGCCACCGCAGGGATTGACAACATTTGCTTATAAATGTATCTGGTCTGAAACTTATGTGGTAGACGGAGGGAGGCTCGTAACGGATGGCTTCGAGAGGAGGGAGTGATAAAGATAACTCGGATTGACAGAGATATCGAATGAGGTGGGCGGCGGAAACAGGAATCAGTTAATCTTTGGAATGGTGATACAGCTTTGCGGGGCTTGAAAGTCGACCGTATCGAGCAGAAAGACCTCGGTTTGCTCAAAAGCTGTTCCTGAGACGCAAATGTCAGCTCTTGACTCACAAGCCGACGAGTCACTGACCTGGTGTTCACTACTCTACGAGTGCAACAAATATTATGTCCGGTACTCAATGAGCCTCTTCACGAGTGTCAATTTGGGGCCAACAGACGTGAAGGCTGCCGAGTGCTTTGTAGGGTGGTAGCAAATCCTTGTTGAGCGCGCCGCAGCGGGAGGGTGCATCGGGTGGACTGACACGTATCTCGAATGAGACTATTAGCGAGTTTGAGCGAAACCTTTCCTATGCGGTGATCCCGTAATATGAAGTGAATGGTGTTGATTAGCCACGAGCGCAATCTTGTCGACTGAGCGAGCTTTGTTGTTCAAATCTTGGACGTGCTTGAAGCCTGGCCAACCGCGTTTTGTGGGTCTTTCAACTCAGCTCTTCAGGCAGCTACCCTGAACAGTGCATTTACGATTCCCAAATGAACTTACATTTCTTTGTTTAAACGAAACCTGCACTCAAGTTCAAGGGCAATCGTATGGCTTGGTGTCAAAGAGTCCATCAAGGAAGCTAGGGTAAATGCTGATGCGAACAAGCAACAGGAGCGCAAATCGCACAAGGTTTGAAGGTTGTTAGTGAAGGTGGATGAAAAACATTGCCCAAGATGAACGACGCAAGCCTTACACGTAATAAATAAAGTTATAGCGAACCACATAGCTAAGGAGGAAACAATTCACAGTTTTACAGTCAGGCAATGGGCGTGGATGATTGTTATTGAGCTATTTCTTTTGCTCAATCTCCCACAGTCCCCCACACAACTCTCCCTAATCCTCCCACAACCTTATCACTGCGTGTTATTTGGAGCAATGGTTGTATTCGTCGAATTTTGACAATTGAAAGACGACTGGTCAGTTGTCAGCTTGGGGCTGTAAAGCTTCGAGCCTAAGAAAATAATGTCTTGGTGTATCCTTAATGAGGTCGGCCGACCAATGTAAAGGACGCTCAGTTGTACAACACCGTGCGATACGACGTCTCGATGCGAAGCTGTCACCGGGCGTTCATAGTCCTCTTTCTCTGAAGCGATACTTGGCCAGGGAGTTGCGTGGTGGGGTCTGCGTATCGAGAAGTCAACTGACATGTCCGAGATGCTGAGCTTACCATCAGACTAGACGGCAGCCAACAAATGGAGGCACGGTGAAGCACTTGGCGACTGACCGGATCTTGAATGATATTCCGAACTGCTCAATCATAACAGCAATTGACGATCAGCTGTCGTCGGTCGCCAGTGCTTGCTTGTGTGGCATCGACCTCAGTGTCAATGTCATGATTCTGGGGCTGGGGGTAGCGAGGCCCTATTACTCGCAGTTGATGCTTGTGCTTGAGAGCCTAGATCAGCAGACAAAGCTTCAAGGGCCTTGATCCTTCAAAGGGAGAACCTCCGTCGATGGGAGCTAGAGTCCGGTTAGAGACCAAGGAGTGGGGGCAGCGCCGAGCTCAGTCGGGTCCGGATGAGTCGGCTGGGTACTCGGTTTGGAGCGTTGATGATCGTCTTGGCTTCATTCGTTAATAGTGTGGCTCGTGTAGAGTATCCAACAACAAGAGGTGCTGCCAAAGTCGATGATCAACAGTGATCCACCTTGCCACGAGTTCACCAGCGTGGTGGCCGTTTGAGCGTCAAGATGCTGGGATGAGTTTTGTGGAAAGACTTGGGGCTCTGCTGTTCTGTCGCGCGCAAGAACATCTCAGTTTCGGGTTCAGAAAGTTCTCCATTTGCCTCGGCCGTACGTTTGTCATGAAAAGAGACCTCCAATGTTGAGCGATTCGCGGTCCCTGGTCCCAGCCGCTGGAATCATCTCGTTCTTGGACAAAGGTGCGCCCTCATGCATCCTTCGCCGAGCCTGCAAGGTGTCCCTGTTCCAAGATTCTGGCGTCGAAAGACAGAAGAAGCCGAATGACAAGCGGCAATCCGTTTCTTGATATCATCCATTTGCGGAAACCTGGAGCTCCAGGCTTTCATCGCTTTCCACCCTTCCACCGGGATAACAATCAGCCAGCAAAGGCAGGCCCGCCCCAGTTGGCCTACTCATCGGTGACATCTGGATCTCATGACTCTTGTGTTCGGCGGCGGTGATGTAAGTCTTGGGATGCGGCAATTGTTCACCCAGTGCTGTGTTCATCGGAGCTGCCCTGTGCTGAGCTTGGCCTTTGAGTTCGGGGATTGGATTCGTGTTCCAGGAGCCAACAATATTGACAGGACATGAATCAGTTCCGCTGCCAATTCTGCAAGTGGTCACTGACTTGTCCTTGTATCATGAGACCGTGTGAGGGCGTCCCCCACAAACTGCCTGGGAATTCGGAGATACGGATCGGGTCTCAGGGGAGAGAATTCGTTTGCGTGAGAGGCGTTGATGAGTTCTAGTCGGTTTTGAGTAGAGTGTCTTGGAATCTATGATTGCCGGCATATTGGGGAGGGTGTCTGGTTCGTTGTCAGCAGCTAGACGCCGGTAAATGGTTCTGAGGATGCTGAGGGGTTACTGACACCAGATGTATTTGGAGAGCTCACAAAAGACTTCACCCCACTACAATGGCCCTTTGAAGCGCTGCCTGACGCGATAAGACCCGGGCCCGAAGCAGAGCAGAAATGACACTCCACAAACTTCCATCAGAAAGGCGGGCCAATGGCATGGGTGAGGCCCGCAGGATGCGATCAGTCTCTCGTATCTTTGTTACTGTCAGCTTGTCGATGAGCAGGAAAACTATGCTTTAGTGTATACAGCGGCGTATATTTGCTACCTGCTTGAGCCTATATTCGAGTAGTGGCTGCATCTTGAACCGCTTCTGAAGTCGGAATGAGGAAACTTGGGTCTCATGGGTGGGGATAGCGAAACTGGGCCTAGTGTTGAGTCCCTGATAAGACCAGACCTGGTCCGAGACTCGGAAGAAAAATTCCACGTAGCCACGATGTTCTTGATAGCCGGGATCCTGGTCGTCATGTTCAGAGTGGGAGACATGAGCGAGCGAGTCGAGGAACGCCTCTGTAACAAGTCCAACAGCCTCTTCGCGGCGCCTGCTCACCGCAACACTCAAGCGATGACCATGAGGCTGTGCAGTCCTGACCCGAGACCTCTTATAGGGAGATCGAGTAGTTTTTGAAGGACCGCATTTGTTGTTCCGCATCGGCCGAGCTGCTTCGGAATTCGAGGGCCCTTTGAAGGGCGGTGTGAAGGGACCGACCTGGCCAGCTCACTCAGATACTCGAAGAAAGGCTGTTTGTTGTCGTCGAAAGAGGAACCGAGTATGCAGCTGTTGTGGGTTTCTGTCGGTGGTATTACAGCTTGCGATTGCGAATCGTCAGGGTTCAGATTCTATCTGGGTGCTGGAATGATCGTTTGGTTCTGTCACAGGCGGTTGAGACTCTTCATTATCAGCATCAGCATCGCACCAAACGCAGACTTAGCCTTCAGAAGCTTATAATGGACTTTATGAAGTGATTCATGTCCTTGATAAGGAAGAGTTTGCAGATGTAATATAAGACGGCTCAGTTGATGGGCCAGTTGCATTACCTAGTAGTGAAATGCCGGATCGAACGCTTGCAGCTTGGATAGCAGGGATTCTTCTCATTGAGACCTAGTGGCGACCTTAAGTCCTGTAGCTGTCGTCGGTAGGCGCACCGGCTGACTTTCGGAACAGACTTATCGGGCTGAGGGTGGTGAAGGGCCCAGCGTTCTGACTCTTGGACAGCGGCATTGGCGCCGCCCCAAGTCCGTGCGCCATGTTCATCAGCCATTAAATTCCTGTATGCGAAGTAGTTGCCATAAAGGGACGGCCAAGCAGGAGTTGACTGATGGCTTGCATTTTGGTTGAGGTGATAGAGTATAGATGCCTCTGTGAGCGGTGGTGGTGTGAAGACAAAAGATTTGGCCGAATTACCACCAGTGCCTGGTAGAAAGGTGCGAGCTGCCGCGATTGAATCCTGTGTCCCGATTCTGTCCTCAGCAGAATCTGCTTCATGGTCCTTGTTAAGCTCAGAAGTCAAAACAATGTTACGGACTCTGTGATGATGTGTGAAGCTTTCCAAGCCTCTGTTCAGGACTGCTGTTGGACATTAGGGGTACCGGAGCTTTGCTGTATCGACACTGATCGAGACCTGCAAGGCGAATATCAGTGAGTGATTGAATTGTCCATCAACGCAGATGAAGACTCGAAGCCGGGTGACAAGGATTTGACTACAAGTCAAGCATGGGCCCGCCAAAATCGACCACAAGAGTGATGAGCGGGCTCGGTGCAAGTCTTTGGATTTCCGGTTGATCAGATGGCGCTTTGCTCAACCACCTCATTTGTAAAAGACTTCAGGATCGCGGGATTGGCTTCGTATTCCATGATTCGAGAGTGTGAACAAAATACGAGTCGATTCCATCTGTTCAAGCTTGCAAGCATTGACAGATCTGGACCTGGTTCTCCACTCGAATCGGACGAGGGCGTTTTCTGTCGATGATGTCGTAATACGGATCTGAAAGGGAACCGTCGAATTCATGCCATCATTAACTCAGCAGTGAGCGTGGAGTAACCAGGGAGTTCTGACCAGCAGCTGGGTGGGCTCTCTTGGGATGGAGGATTGGAGGTGCGACATTGATCGGGATGCTTTGTTGACAGCACGCTGCCGACTCACGTCTCTGTCGACCACATCCGGAGAGACTTCATCGGGTTTTCATCTCTCACCAACAAGGGTCCATTCAACCTTTATATGGGGGGATGTGGTAGGAATGCCCTGGTCTGGGGGTTTCGAGTGGCTGTCTCGGGTCGTTTCTTGTTGACAATGCTGCTGCTCGTTCTTGAAGCCTCGGTTATGATTATTCTTGTCGTGTCTTCCTACTGGTGGAGGAAGCTGGGCTTTGTATGTAGCCCAGGGGGCCGTTGAGAGAGTGAACATAGGGGATCATGTTTCGGATGGTGGGGATGAATGTTCCTCGACGATGTCTTTCGTTTACTCTCAGGATGAAAGCATAACCGTTTGGCCACTGGGCGTCGTGAGAATCGGCGGTCAGGTGTTCGTGGGTCCTTTGTCACCAGGACGAGACGGAGGCTTGTTGGTTGACACGGAGCGTTGAGTTCTGAGGCGGAGGTGAATCTAGCTTCGTTTATTGCCGCGGTGGCTTTGCTTCCTATCATCGGTTGATCTCGTGATTGGCTGGTCAAGCATGTGTTCGACGTGTTCAAAGGGTGACCTCACATTTGGCTGGAGTAGCGCATGTTCTCGATCTCGGTGGCTCGAATATCTAGTCGGAGACTCTTAGCTGAATTGCTTAGAATAACTGGTAGTCGGCCCAATGGGCGCGATTACGTACCGTGAGAGGGAATCGCGGCACCAATGAGCGCGTCTGTTCCGGTTCAGAGGACTTGTTGCACCGTCCACGGATAAAGGTGGCTATGAAGGCATGAGTAAAGAAGCCGTCGACACTAATTAGCCTCAGCCGCTGTTCACGACTGCCTAGTCGTAGTTTACAATGTACTGAGAGCCTCTTCTTGAAGCTGAGAGATCATCGCGGAAGCTGTAGAAGAGGCGGGTGGTAAAGTGGGATGGAATTGAGAATGAATAGAGTCGAAGGGCCTCTCTTTCTTTTTCTTGGCACGAAAAGGCGGCGGACGCGATTGCGGTCGTTAGTTAATGCATCTCCTGACTCTGACCTTGTGTTAGCTGTTGGCTATGATGAAGTACATTGCATGAGCTTTCGCCTGAATCCTTTCATATGGAATGCGGCCGGGAGGGTTGGCAGAATGTCGGGGAAAAGGCCGGGTATCGGGGAGCGCAGTGTAGGGAAGCGAAAGGGGGTGAGTATAATGCAGGAATGAGATGAGAGATCATGGCAAGTCCAGCAATGAATGTAGACAGTTTCAGAAGTGAGTTTTTTGCCCCTCCGTAATTGTTCGCGGGCGATGGAGGGGACAAGGACATCGATATCAAGTTACAGTGGGTTTAGGGGATGCAACCCCTAAAAGCACGGCAGGGAGTCCGTTGAATATGGGTGGTGATGAGGACTCACACCTTGATATGGGAACTCGACCATACCAGCCTAGGTTATTGACCCTTTTTTTCAGAGGGGGCTACAGTGCCATTTCCAGGTCTCATTTCCATACTCAGCCAGGCAGTCACCCTGGAACACCCCCTCTTGAGAGTCATTTGGGGCCAGGTTTGCCATCTCCAGAACAAATCCAAAGTGTAGGGCTCCACAATTGCAGGAGGAATGTAACCGCATGCAATTGTTAAATTGAAGGTTGTTGACAACCGTGATATAAGCATGCCGCAAAGGATTTGTCTATATAGGATATTACACAGGGAGTCAGAGCTATATTCAAATACAGAGACAAAGATAAACACAAGTCACAGTAATACAGTCATGAAATGGTCATCGATGATTGTTATTGAGCTATCTTGTTGCCCCGGTCTCCACTCCCCCTCTCAGCGTAACACCACTGTCCTCAATCCTTTCCACCAGAGATGGCACACAACGATCAGTCGATAGAACTAGTTCTTGGCTGTATAACTATTAGTCCTGATTGGGCATGGGTTGTTGATTGACTTACTAGAGTCGTCTTCGTAGGTGCGATGGATCACGCGAAAGTTGCCATCGCGGTCGATGAGTCCAGTCAAGACAAGATCAGTTCCTTTAAAACTGTATTAGTATAACAGTCCCGTGGCAAATAAGTTGGAACTTGCCAGGCACGGTGAACTTGACAGCGACAGTAGATTTGCCGGTCTCCTGCATCATGCGCATCGCAAGCGGGACCATGACATGTTCGAAATGACCGTCGCTGATACCGATGAACCCACCATCAGCGGTGGGCATGGCGACGTTGTCGTTGTTCTCGTTGGCAGACATGGCAGTGGTGTTGGGTGTAATGATTGAAAGAAAAGGGGGCTTGGAAGACGGGAAAACCAGCAGGTAGTTGTGGTGATGGTGGTTGAAGAGAAAGAAGTCTAAATGCCGAGGGTGGGAGGGACAGCTTATATAGACAGACTCAGCTAGGGTTGGCCTCAGGCTCCAATGTAGTTTTCGATTGTGTGATGTGTGATTCTATTGTAGCTCTAATTAATCAGAGTGACTCAATGGTTATCTTTTATTGTACCAACCCTCATGCTGGCAGCTTATGGCGTTCAACCAGGAGTTATTGTGGAGAGCGAGCTTCACCACAATGATTATTTGGAGGTATAAACATGAAGGAATAAGCAATGAAATAAAGAATAATGAATGAATTCATTTTCAGTATTATGCTTCACTTGATTGTGTTGATTTCAATCTGGACGGTGCAAAAGGTTATAGACTACAAGGGCCAGGGATGCGATGAAAGTAGGGGGGTGGTCGTTTGTCACAGTAATCTTCTACGACCATGACGACTATTCGATCAGGGTAAAACACATGAATGTAACTGGGAAATTTTGTATTCGGCGGCTCTGATGTACACCTTGGGATGCGGCGGCTGTTCAAGCTTGGCATTCGAGTTTGGAGATTCTTTTCGCGCCCCAAAGGCCAAGAAGATCCGTAAGAGGTGAATCCACCGTCAAATCTGTAATTGGTAACAGACTTGGCCTTGGATTATCGTAGGAACCGGATGAGGGTGTCCTGAACCGGCCACCTCTTGGATTCCGAGATACGGATTGGGTAACTATTAGCGAAACTACATGTATATGGTGAAGCAGCTACTGGGCATCGACATCTCTGAACGATTTGGCTGATCTCAAATGCGAGGTTGGCAACACGATCGGTCCACAGAGTCACTTGAGCGAATTCATGGGTGACCCCGGATTCACCAGAGGCCCCGTCGTTCCCCAGGCCCTGTGATATCCTCGAAATGTCCCTTTTCAACAGCCGGTCCATGCTGGTCTATTGTTGTTTTGATGTGTGGCTCAGCTGGCAGAGAAAGGGTTCGGTATGCTTGGGCCTTGCGGCTTCAAGGTGAGATGGTGTGGTGGTCGAAAGTAGTGGACGTGGCAGTTTGCTGCTGACTGCAGGACCACCGCCACCCGAAATGAGACTGATGATGAGTATATGAGTGTGCTGTGACAATGAGAGATTCCTCTTGCCCGCCTTGGTGGTTCTTGTGACAGCGAAACTGGGGCCTAGAGTCTCCTGCTGGAGACGTTTGTCAGTATGACTGGGCCGTCTCGGTGGTCGGAGAATTGTGATTTTTGCTGCCCTTCTACTGGTTGGCGACTCACTCTCGGGTCTATGGATGGCCGTAGTATTGTATTGCTGTCTTTGATCACGAGCAGTAGGTGAGGCATGTCTCGCGACTCTGGTGGGATGAACAGACTTCCTGTCTCGAACGGAAGCTGAAACCACACGCTTCGACAACCTAAATATGGAGCAGCGAGCCATAATCAGATGCCGCGCAACGTTAGCAATGGATCTGTTGCTGCATATCCTGCCGATCTCGGGAGATAGATCTGCGCCGTGGTTAGCGATTTGCTGTTCAGTACCTCAGAAAGGCCAGTGGTTACCTTTGGCTATTGCGTGATCGTGAATCGATCATCCGACCTTGGAAAGACCTGAAAGCTTCCGTGAAGATTCGTGCAGCTGGTCAGGCCTCTTTGTTGGCATAGCTCAAGAGATAGAACGGGTGCGCGGTTCTTGACTGGTCCTGGTTATTGCAAGGAAAGCCCCACAACAATAATGAAGGCCCGCTTGTGTAGGTTCGAATCGCATGTCATTTGTCGCTCTGGTGTAGTGCTCAGACTTTGAAGTACTATGAAGAGGTCTGACTTGGGAGCGCGGAGAGCTTCAAAACAACAAAGCCTGGATGTTGACAAAGAAAATGTGGGTCCGCAACTACACAAAAAAGGTACAAGGTACAGTACGCCAAACATCTCGGAATAGCACTTGAGGAGGCAAACAGATTCTGTGAGCGATAGCTGAAGCTACGCAATACCTTAAACCAGTACATATAGACCTTTATTGGCTAGTGGAGCTCAGTTACTTATTGCAGTATTACCTTTCGGATTGTGCAATAATCTGAATGAAGGAACGACAAGCCTTTGAACCACATGACCTTATGATTGCCTGAAAAACGTCTATTATAAGTTTCCAACCTGTTTGCTGTCCTATTTTTAATCTAGACTGCTCGAACACTCAATTAACTCTCCGTTCACCCCATTTTCCTACCGCTTGTTAGTGGTGATGTCCTCGCCGGCCAACATCCCGTCCACTGGTAAAGCGCTGACCCTGGCAGCGGCCGTCTGATCACCAGTGGGCCAGCCACTGTTGAACGGGAAGACTTCAAGGGCCATAGCTGGATATTACAGTGGATATAGGCCTGCAAATTCAACTATCACACCCTTAGTTCGTTTCGTGTAACATTCATTCAGCCCGTGCTGGGACCACCCAGGAAGTTCCAGGGACCCGAATCCTTGCATATTCCCCTCCATACCAAACCCATTTTACGAAAGCTTCTCTCAAGCCGCTCTACATCACAGCCGAGACACTGTAGGTCTCATGAAAGGTGCCTTTGTATAGGGAGACTGACCAAGCATTATCAGATACGATTATGAGCAAGGTACCCCGCAAGCGACCGGCCTCAAGTGCCCCAAATTCACCCCGGGTGAAGGTACGTGGGCGCCCAGCGAACAAAGATGTCCACGGGACTGCGACTTCACGTGAAGCCGCCGAACGACTTTCAGAAAACACCAGACCCTATCAGCACGACAATGTTGACCAGTTCGTTGGACAACTTGTCCAAATTTCTGGAGAAGGTTGGTCGCAGGCCCACGAAGATGCCATGGACATGATGTGGCAGGAGTCGGAGCACAGCCAAGCCAAGCTGATCGTGACGGAAGGACAGCACAAGGGGAGAACAACACAGCCCCAGCTGTTGAAGTTGTTCAAAGTCTGTCTTCGGGTTTTTGAGATTTCTCCAATCCGATTCCCGCCATTCTCCTATGGGCTGGAGTACCAAGGAGAGAGAGGTAGCTAAGCAATATTCTCCAAGGCATTCTCTAATGAGCTCACTGGCCTCATTGTCCACCCTGCTTTCAATGGGAAAAAGGACGCCCTAGCCATCGTCATCCAGTACGCGGTTATTTGCCGCATCAACAACCGCCGCCCATGGCCAAGCACTGCGTCCACACCCAATTGCCCAGCCCTGGCAAAGGTGGTAGAAGTGTTGAAGACATCAGAGTCTGGCGAGTTCGAGGATTCTGTCCATAGGACTCATACTTATGCCCGACGCGAGTGTGACAAGGAAGGGAAGAAGCCTTCGAAGCTATCTGATCTTATGCATGCGGTTGGAGAAACAGTCAAGGAATCCAGTTTCAATGGCATCGCTGACCCTGACGAGAAGCTGGATTATCGAGGGGAGTTAGTTTGGCCTGCCTCTCTTTACGACCTCAAGAATATCACCAAGACCCTGGACAAAACAATATGGGACGACGACTCGTGGAACTGTACAGTGGAAGACGCCCTGTATAGTTACCGTGTGGTTTTCCACCAACAAGAAGCTCCCACCGGAGAGCAGCTTCCTGAGTACTATGAGCGAGCCCACAAGCAGAAACTGAGAGATTGGATGGTGAAGAGCTGTTTCGTTCCTCATCAACAGGAGGGCGATGAGCCAGAGGGAGATCTGGAGGTTGGAGGAATGGACCGAGACGCAGGTCAAGATCAAGCCCAACCTTACGATATCGATAGGCCTTGTGATATTGGTATCCCAAACCTTGACCAACTTCCGGTACGACAGATGTTACAGGCTACGGCGAATCCGTATGCCAGTTTTTATGAAACCTCATCGCCGGAGGAGCGCTCCGATGATCGTATCAGAGCTTTGGAGAAGGAAGTCTCGTGCCTCAGACAAGAGGTGGCCTCTTTGAAAGACATGGGAAGGGACCTCCCCAGTCAAATTCCCAATCAGCTTCAGCATGAGAGTCATGGCCCGAGTTTATGCTATCATGCCAACTTGGAATCAATAACTAAAAAGACGAACCGCAAAGACTCTCTCACTCGCGCCGAGTCTGGAGGTGCGCTCTAGCGACAGAAGAAATCAGAACTGTGTCTCAAAAGTCAGCCTTACATACGATGAGTTACATTGTCTGTTCCCAGAATCGGACGAGATTTGCGCACTAATTCTGCCACACGTCGATGCCAGCGTTGTAACTGACGAAACTGGTTGACTTTTGACTGCGCCCCCAGGCCTTTTCTCGCGGTGCTGATTCTGGGCAACCTGGACCATCACAATGAACAATGGTGAAGATCACCAGGAGTGCCGAACTGCAGATCCCTGACCACGAAGCCGATCTCCCGCTCGAGATCAACAAAGAATGCGGCAACAGATCAACTCAGCTCCATATACGCGAAAGGAAGTCTGTAGACCACCAACCAAATGACTCAACGACCCTCACATGGTGATGGAAGCCAGCAAGGCACGCATCTAGGAGCCCGAGAGCAACAGGGAGAAGGACAACAGTTTCCACACGTTTTGGGTCAGCATGAATGCTTACTTTAGAGTCACAGTGACTAACAACTCGATAGAGCTCTAGCTTATGCTTTCACGTCAACTTCGGTTCAACAAGAACAGATGAGGGCGGAGAACAACCCCCCATTGTCACAAAAGACTCGTATACGCATCATCGAATTGTACTTCAGGTGGCACCGGTCACTGTAATCATCAGTCAATTGTCACGTCCAACTCCTTCGCCAGCCGCTCTATCTGACGTTGAGCCGGGAAGTGCCCAGAATATCGAACCACTCACTACCAGACGAGGCACAGTCCAATACGGCAATTGGGCGGTATGCGAGCTGAAATTGGGATTGAGAGGATACCGGATGGCTTGAGGAACTACGAAGCCCCTGGTGAATCGGGAGTTACCCCTGAGGCCGCTCAAGTGACTCTCTGGAGGCCGGCCACCATCTTGTCAACCTCGCATTGGATCAGCCAAATATCTCAGAGGTGTCGAAGTTCTTGGACTGGTTCATTGTACAAACGGCATTTCACCGACAGTTACCCAAGTCCGGCAGACTTCCAATGCACGACCCTCACCGCCGAAGCTAATCCAGTCGGCAGCGCTCTAATTAAAATATTTCTACCGCTTTCACTAAACTCCGTACAATTGATCAATACTTCAACTCGACAATCGCCGGCAGGAATTCCGCTCCGTCTAACAAAGACTTATCTCATCGGATCCGAAAGGCTCTGTGCTGGCCGTGAAACATCATCCCATCCCTGCCACACTCAGTAGGCATGTGCCCAGTGCTTCTTCAAGGACACAATGTGTGAAGGTTGGATCTGGGAAACGGATACAGAGGACATGTACGCGCTCCTTGAGCCCAGACCAGGCGTATCGGACTCACCATCCCCAAAGTAACCAGTCTCTTAGAAATTATCTCCATTCATCCTCACCATTTGAAGGATGCTTCCTCATCTCGACTACCCATCCTTCTTCCAGCTCTTCGGCATGACGAAGTCGATCTATACAGGGCCAAAGTACATCCCCAACGAGAAAGCTACGGTTGATTCGTTGGGTCACGCTCGACATAGCGACCCGGAGGGACTTATCGCCTCAGGCAATGCTTCAATAGGCTAATGAAATGGGGTGAAAGTCTCTTATAAGCTATGAGAACTTATCTAGGGGTCAGTTAAGACCTCAGTATGTACTGAACCAATTGCGGGCGTCGAGTTGCTAACAATAAACCAGACACCAGTCAATCACGGAATCTAAGACAGTCAACTCAACCCCGACTAGAAGTCACGATACATTAATAAACTCAAAGCTTTATGGCCCAATCCGACAACTTGCCAGTTGCCTTTTGCTTATCGACATGCAGTGAATACGGCTGTCATTCCAAAGATCACACATTAACGTCGATCTTGCACTTGAAACTTGGAAATACAAGTTCCGGTATCTACAAAGCTCGGAGACACAGAACGCTTCTACAGTTGGTTCGCAGACTTGGGAGCATCCAGAACCAAACTCATACTGATCCTTTCGTATCCAGACTTATGGCGATGCTCTCCGCCCCTTGTACCCCGCACCAAGTTTCGATATTCCCCCAGCATCCAAGATCATGCCTCGACAAATTTATTGAAGCCTACCTCCCCTCGAATGCCAGACCGAAATAAGCACTCCGCCGACCACTTATTCCATCGATTCCCCTCTATACCGACCCGTGCCCTGTATTGAACTCTGCCCATCCCGAATATTCCCGCTGTCGATCCTGACTCAAGGATGCCCACGGAGAGCCGATTGAGACCCGCTCACAACCGTGGCCTTCGAGACGCTGAAGAGTATGGGGACTTGTAAGCCGAGCCTGCGATTCCATTACACGAAAGCCCACCCTCAGAGCTTTCTGAACGCGCAGAAGCTCTGACAAGAAAAAGGGCTGCGTCATGCCTAAGTTTGAAGGTCCCCCCTTGACCAGCACGCTTCCTCCCACCGTCCTTGCATTCCTTGCTGCAGCACGGCCAGCAGCACACCTTAACTGCGATGATGCCCGCTCCTTCGACAACATCAAATTCGTCTATCATCATAGAGTACTCACTCGAGCGCCCCTGAAGGGATGCAGTGAAGACCGCAACCTCATATAGGCCACACAAGGTTCTCCACATCGTGTCCAGAATCACCTCAAAACATTGATCGATAAACAAATTGGGCTCGATGATGTACGCGTTCATGGGTCTAAGTGGTATACATCTCAACATCCGCTTCTTGTTTGGATACGCAAGTTATGGCGGAGTTTCACGGAATGGTACATTCAGCTCGTGGAACTCCAATCGGGATACAGAAATGCCCAAGTCACATATGCCGACTCTACCCTGCAGCCTGCCCAAGTTGCGACAGTGAAATTGGTGCGCCGTTTTGACCGGCCTTACAGGATGACTCTCACTTGCCGCACAAGCATCCCAGTGGTGAGCGATTGAACTCTCCCACAGCCCACACTCTACTCGGACAACAGGCTTCTTCTCACGTGGAGCTGCCAGAACCGGTCGCCTGCCTCGGGGGCTTCGCTTATCGGATAGCGAATGGCTCTCTTTGAGGAAGAGATGGGATAGGAAAATCTAGCTGGGCGTCGCCATGCGATTGGCATCACCCCTTTTGTGGTTCCCGGCAGCAACCCGATGACCCTTCATTCGCAAGGCTCTTGTCTGCCCATTGCGATGCACTATTGTAGTGTATAGCGACACGACCTCGGCTATTTAAGCGCCAGGTTGCAGGCTCCTTGGATCTCAATCTGTTCTTGTGGTCCAGACTGTTTGCTCCAGGGATCATCATTTGTATAGATCAGCGTTTCGGCTCCCCAGTGCCCTGCGCCCGTCACGATTGCAGATTTTTCCTTCAGGCTCTCACTGACTCCTCATGAACGCCAGGCACCTCCCCCGTGTTCTCCCAAGTCCATTGATGCAGCTGGACCACATCGAATTCCCCACCAAATGTCGCCACCCGTTCATAAGATCGTTCTCTATGGCAGGGCACATAGCACTCGGACTTGAATAGATGTTTGGGTCCTTCTCTTTTGATCTCCTGCTACCGACAACGCGGGCCTCTGCGAGTCGGGAGCGAAACCGAGATCGCCATACATTTACGGTCGCATTTTTCAGCCACTGGAACTCGTTTGGCACTTTGCCGGTAGGAAACCCGAAGTTTCATGGTCCAGACTTTGTCACATTCGGATGTTAAACCACCCTTGTTGCCCGAAGTTTACAGGTACAGATTCTCGTGTCGGGTGCGGCAGTGATTCACAAGTCGCTGGCACTCACGGACAAGCAAATATCGCCATCGTCGGGCACCTTTAATGACGATTACGGAGAGAACTGATCGTTTCACACGCATGGCTTCACTAACGCGCCTTCGTTGGCTCTCGGGTCAAGGCTTTCGACAGAGTCGTACGAGGCGACCTTTGGTAACCCAGCATTCATCAAGACTCGGGATCAGACACAATCCGTTTCCAGCAGTTTCTCGATACGGCGCTTTAAATACTGCCCTTGTCCCTACCCATACACAGGCTGACATGACCCTACAGCAGCCATTCACACAGTACACCCTCTGACCCGATTTTTCAAACCCCTGAAGACCGGCAATGGTGAAGGGTCGCTCCCGAGATGGTGCAATCATATATGACATCGCTGAGAGAAGCCCAACGTGGAACGAAGGGGTAACATCATACGGCCTCGATAGGTTTGAACATGACGGCAGATGTGCCGGCGCCTGGCATGATTCGATTTCCTATTTGGGACTCAACATTGCTCATGATTGGTCAACTGTACGTTAAAGTTTCCTCTGACGGAAGGTGTTCGGGTGGAGCTCCGTTCTTGGTGGAGTTGCTACCACGACCCACCGCTAAGCAAGGAATCGAAAGAGTGGATAGAAGCTTTTATTGGATCTATAGTCCTCTCAAATCCCATGTTCTTATTAAATTGAAGTGCTAATGATACCGCAGAGGCGGAGGAAGTGCTGCTATGTGGGGTTTCAACAGGTTTTCCTTTCTACACCTGCAACATCCTTCGCCTTCTTTACTGCTCCCTCTCTCTCTGCTCTGCATCACCTTTCCTCCGTCACGCAACGTCACCATACAACACGAAACCCCTTCACTTCAGCCTTCACTTTGCCTGACACGATTGTTGGGCTTGGAAGTGCTAATAATTTAGTAGTGCGCTGACTATCGAGTCCTGTCGGGCTGAAAAAGAAAACAGCACGACCAACCATTCATTGGGCAACGTAGCGCGTCATCGAAATCTATCTGAGGAGTGTGCACACACGGACACCCAGAGAGACGGACAGGCATATTGACCCCCGGTTAGAATATCAGACACCGCCGCAATATTCGAGCACGGGAGTCTGAGAGGGTCATGTTTTGCCACATACACATCGAAATGGCTCGTTTCCACGACTGACTAGCCGCGACACTTCAGGAACACAATGCCCACGATGAATAATGGCAGGGAATTCAACCACTCTTCCCGGAGAACAACATAGGGAGTGTAGCTGGAGGCTTCTGACATAGCGGTGCGAACGCGACCAGTGGGCTACTGAAGCAAGGTATGATGTGAAGGGAAAAGATCCGTGGATACGGGATCTAAACCACCCGATTTTCGGGAAAGATGGCCTTGATTACAGACTGCAAATATAGACTGGATAGTTGATTGAGAAGACACCTCGATTAGCCAAAGTCAAACTACCTCTGTGAATATGTTACACATGCAAACGGGGCGGATTGGTGAAGCCCTTGCGAGGAGCCCTACTACTCTTACCCATTGTTGCATCCAATTTTCAGGCTTATAGAAAGACCCAAAAATGACCGCGAACATTAATAGTGAACGTCTAGGGTAAGATTGCGTGGGTCAAACTTGGAGCTTTTTTTTAGGGCCGAGACATTTGCCTTGTTCTGTCATTGGTCACATTGTGGAATAAGACAACAGCAAGAAGTGTTGACTATCTGTTCGTAACGACGTAGCATTGTCCTGCCGCAGGCTGCTTCGATGCCATGTCGTGTCAAGTGAGTCCAGGTGTATTTATGGGCCACCACTTACACAGAAGCTCAAGACAGAAAACCCATGTCCCGGGAATTGCAGTGCAATTGTCAAATCATGTCATCAAGGTCGATCCAAGCTTACTGTGATCGAATCTATTGTGAAGCCTTACGAACCCCAGGCTATAAACATGAACCGCTGACCTTTAAATGAGAGATCGGGTTATGTAGTGCTGTACAGGGGGTGATAAATTGACCCCAGTCTCTATCTAAGTACCTACTGACAAATAACTTCGTTGACGCCATCCTGAGCTGAATTATTCTCGCCAAGATGAGCCTTCATTCTACGACGAGCTTGTCCCCTGGCCTAAGAAACATGACTGGAGCGACAAAGATAATACTGCGGTCGATAGGGAATGGAATCAGTCTGAGGTGAAGAAAGAGAGCTCCAAGGCCTTGAATACGTGTCAATACGCGGCGTTGTACTTGCTCTTCAAGATCTCCCTCAGATTGTACCGGACGACACCGATTGCACTCTTGTCGCCAGTTTATGGCCTGCGATACCAACCAGTATCAAAAGTGGCCAATAGATGGATCATGGCAGGCACATTCTGTGAGACTCTCTCTGGCATCATGGTTCATCCATGCTGGGAGGAGGACACAGCTTTGTTGGCCATAGCCTTGGGGTGGGCAGTCATTTGCCGGCTCGATTCTCGCACTGCGTGGGAAGTCTCTGTGGAGGTTTCTTGCCCAGTCATTCAACGAACCTTTGACAAGATCCAAGGTTACGGACAAAAGTACTTGGACACATCATACCATGATTTGCACAAGGCCGAAAGGGAACGCGCTTCGGCCAGATGAGAGTCACTGTCCATCCTGTCAGACATTCTCTACGAACTCGGCGAGGCGGTCCCAAAAGAACAGAAGAAGAAGCCCGATGAGGATTCTGAGTATTTTCGTGTCTTTGGCCGCAATGTTCTTCCGGTAACGAAGTGGGATCTTGACGTCATCGCTCAAGTTGTCAATTCTATGGACTTCGAACCTGAATGGAATTATAGCACCCATGATGCCTTGATCGCTTGGAAGATCGAGGTTTCTCGTTCTCGTGATGACTCTCATACTGAGTTACCGCGACAGGAAAAGCTCTCACTTATATATCAGTGGGTACACCTGAGTATATTCAGGCATCTTAGACTCTCAGATAGACAGCTTTCTTCCTCGCAAGGCACAGAGGAAAGTAACGGTGATGATAGTCAGAGCACCGATCCTGTTTTGTCCAGTGACAATACGGGGTCTCAGCAAGAGGCTTCTTCGCCACAGCAGACGCGTCGAATACCTGCTGTCGATGACTCTAGTCGACGCTCAAAGTGCCGTCGTCAACGCATTGTCGATGACTGATGATGAGGAGAATGTTGGGCTTCGTCGTCTCCCGATGATCCGTCATGGACGTAATGCCAACGGTGCCGAGGAAGAGCACACTGAGATAGTGCGGCCTGAAGTTTCTGATGCCCGCCCTCTACCTGAAGTAGAGAGTGGAGTTGATGATGGCTACATGACCAACATTTTCGATGATGGTCTCAACCTCGATTCTGGTGGGTTAGTTCCACATGTTACCGATGGGGTAGACGAGTGTGGCCCTTATGGACCAACTCTTGCCGAATCATTTCTTCCTGGACGCCGTGCATCCCCTATATATGCTTCTCTCCGAGAGAAGATACTTTTAGAACTCTTAGAACTCAGAAAGGAGAACAAGGAGTTGCGGGACGGTCAGAAGCAACTGCAAAACCTCTTTACTAAGGGACAAAAACAGCAGAAGCAGCTGGTTCTTGATATGAAGCAGCAGTTGGATAACATGCAGTCTGAATTGAGCCAGCTGCGTCAGTCCAAGGAAGCACCCAACCAAGGTGCCGTTGTACAGAGCCATTCGGAAAGGTTTCGCCCTCCTGGAGCGACTGTCATCGCCCCTCGTGGGGCTCATAAGAGTCCTGAGCTGGGAACAGATCCTTCGGCGCCTTGAAATGATGTTAGAGTCTTCCAGGAAACGAGCAATTGAAACCCACGGAGGGGGACAATTCATACTTGAATTAGCCAAAGGTAATAAAGAAATAAAGGTTTCCTAAGATACAATAAACCATTGTATAGTCCCTGTTGTCGTACTTTTTGAGAGTGGCTCATGTGGTAAATAATTAGGCAGAAGGTAGATCAAGGGACTCAATGACAATTATTACGGCCTCTTGTCGAATCTTACCGGATTTCTGTCTCGTATCAGTAAGATTGGTGGCAATATATTGTGGTGGCCTTTAGTACGAGGACTTAGTTAAGTGGTCAATCGTCTGGCAGCTGTTGGCACTGCAAGGGGTAAGTGATGTTGACCTAGGTGAACAGATAAGACCTCCGGTACCTTAGGTACCTAGGTAGCTTAGGTAACACAGAAGCCGGGCGCAAGTCAAGGAAAAGTTTTCTCGCCCGCGATCCAAAATCAATCTTCAACGAAACATCACCAAGCAAGAAGACCAGCCTCCACAGCAACCACCGTTTTTTATTCTTTTTAAAAAAGAAACTTTTTTAAATTCTTCTTCTTCTTCGCGATGACTCGATACAGAAACCCCCGTGGCGGTAATAACAACCGTCACCAGCCCTACCCCCAGCCGCAATCCGGCTCTTCCAAGCCGCTTCGCCTCCAGAGGGACGAAGCGATCAAGGAAGCGGCTCGGAGAGCGGCAGCAAAGGAAGCGAAAGACTGGGATGATAAGCATGGGCGGTCCCAGTCTGCCACTTCTCAAACCGAGGGAGCCAATTCTGGCCCTCAACCCACCCGACGTCCTGCGACGACTAGGCCACAGTCGCATCGTAACCCAGCGCCTGCTCCCAACTCTGAGCGCTATGGGTTCACGAATATAGCTGAGCTGCATGAAGTCGTGGACACGAAGGGGAGGACCGCTGTCAAGCTGGTCGACAAGGCCCTCTTTGGTGGCAATCCTGGAAACTTCATGTGCATGTTTGCTGAACAAGAAGCGAAGGGCTACGCCAGCACCGAAGAGCAAGCCTTGGAGATATTGGCCGCCTGCCGGAATGCCAGCGGTAGCAAAAGGATGCTTGTCTCGGTACGGCCGGCAGATGAGGCCTTGTGGAACAGTGTCAAAGCCAACGAGGTTCATACCACTGTTACTCCTTCTTCCGGTCAAACCGAGCATGGTACCAGCGCTGCCCTGTCGCGGGTGAGTCTTGCTTCGCGGGTGACCAAGCCTGCTACCAAGACGAACTGCCTGTTCTGTCAAAGCGATGACCATGGCATGGAGAACTGCCTCAGGGCTCAAAAGGGTGACCTCCCGTTTTGCTTTCTCTGCTGCACTCGGGATCACAACTTGGACGCCTGCGGTAAGTTCATCAACATGTCCCTGACTGAGAAGGTCATGTTCGCAGTCGTCGGTCGTACCAACAAGCCTGCGATGAGAACCAATGTTCCCTGGTTCAAATTGCTGCACGAGTATTGCTGCAGCAATGAGTTCGACGGGGAACTTCTCACCGGTTTCCCTTGGTCCAAGACCTTTGCTAGACGGGTCGCCAAATTGAACAACGGCGAGTACCTCGACGAGGTCCAGAAGGACTATGACGATGCTTGCAAGGCACGACAGGCCTATCAACTGCCAGTGGATGATGACACAAATTCCCTGGACATCATTGATAGCGTTTACTGGAGTGGCCAGAAAGATGGCCTTGTTCGGCCTGCTGTCCTTGGTCCTAAGGACGACAGAATGTCTGAGGTCGAGGAGCAGCCGGCTGCTGAAGCCAGTGATAGGTTGGACGGTGGCCCTCAGGACGACGAAATGCCTGGTGTCGAGGAACAGCCGGCTACTGAAGCCAGTAGCAGGTTGGATGATGACCTCAATACCATCATTGAGTCCGCTGGCGCTGAGGCCAGTTCTAGGCTGGATCAGAGCGCGGATGAAGATTACGGAAGTGGTGAGGAGGACCAGGTCGACTTCGGTCCTTGAAATACTCACACAGTCTCTCTCAATACTTCTTTTCCTTCTCTTCTGCATCAAAGAGGTAGCTAGCGTGAGATTCTCTGATCTCGCTATGGCTATCTCTCATAGATATATCTTGTCTCAGTCCTCGTACCGAGGAGCCTGTCGCAGGATTTCTTTAGCAATCCTTGTGCCTGTCAATGACTCTGTCATGATATGACACTCGGAGTGAGCTTCGATTGACTTATAGCATGAATCTCGTGTCAATGACCAATTGAGACCACAGTGGCTCACTGCCACCATTTCCGGCATTCGCAATTGTCGGCGCTGTCCGATCTAACAAGAGGTCTCGGCGCTTCAGAGGTAAATTGCAACCCTGGCTGGTCACCTACATACTAACGATGTTCAGGCACCTAATATTTCTTTCCTTTTCGACGACCACCGAGCCCCGACCGTCCCGCTTTCACAGATCTACCGTCCACATTCATGACTCGAATCGCATGCAGTTAAGCGAACCCAAGGCCTACTACAAGACGAGGACCATCTAAGCCTGCCAGTGAATTAAAACGGAATCCGACATCGCGTTTTTATCAGCCCACTAGATGATGGCACAGTCGTCGGTTATTATAAATGGAAGCAAGACGAATCGTGTCTAGGGAACCAAGAATGGAATAGATGTCGCGGGTAGAGATAGTCTACTAAGTTATAATACGGTTGAGGAGAGCATAATGCAAGGAGAGAAAGAATACAGATAATTGCGATCATAACCCAAAGTTGAACTGTGATTTGATGCTATACCCAACACCTCGACGAAAGACTAAGAATGAGATTTCCCAAGCAAAGTACATCATAGCGCCATCGGCCTGTTCCCAATACTGTAACAGTACAGATATCTCCGTCGGCATAGAACTCCTCGTTCCTTGACATTAACATCAATTATGCTGGGATAGGAGTATTACTAAAGCTAGAGTCTCTGAACCTATTGTGTGATGCCAGCTTGCCTCGAGAGAAGCTGTCATGGGTATCGATTGGCCAAGTATCAGGAAAACAAGATTCACGTCCGATGCCAATCTATTCGATGCATATCAATCACTATCTGATCTCAGAAAGCAGCGCTGACTGGTCGGGCCATTGTTTCTGAGGTACATTGTTCAATTCTCGGAACAACTGTCTCATCGATGACCACGGAATTATTCGCGATGTGTCGCACGATTAAACTGTCTAAACAGGAAAACGAAAAGCGTTTGGAAGTGGTTATTATTACTCTGTTGCTTTCTGTGTATTTAATAACAGGGCAGAGGTCAGTAAATTACCTGATTCATAATTCATTATCGCGAAGCACTTCGTGACGCTTGATTGACTGACGTCGTATGTAAGTGGACCCCAGACAGCACTTGCCAAATGTACCGCCTTCCTTGTCTTCAGCCCTTCCGCTTTAATTCTCGACACATCCAATTCGAAAGCTGTACTCTACAACTACATTTCTCTCTATACAAGATCGCAGAAATGGATGCCCAACAAGAAACCAGTAGAATATTGGATCTTGCACACCTTGACCGTATTCTGAACCAGCTCCCGAATCCATCCTATGCAGCATTCCTTCGTCATCAATTTGTCGATGGCTGCAGGATCGTGGAGCAAGGCCAGGAGTCGGTGACCACACTGAAAGATGACCTTGAAGCTATGAAAAATAGCCTTCAATGTCAACTTGATCAGGTGGCGGAAAAGGAGCGGGTGCTAAATGAGGAACGAGCTAAACTGCAAGACTTTGCGGTGAACGTCTTGCCCTCGCACATGAAGGATTTAACCGACGAGGTCAAAAATGTCTCGTCCAAAGTTACTTCCTCCTCGTCGAATGTCCTGGGAAAGCTTGAAGCAGCTAGTAAGACATCAGGTCAGTTCGAAGACGATGTCGAAAGCTTCCTTCGAGAACTTTCTGATACTACAACGTCAATAGACAACAGTGCCTCGGAGATCTCCTACTCTGTGGATGAGATCAACAATGAGATCGTGCAGGGATTAATCCCCTCTCTATTTTCTGTTGTGGATATCATGAAGGCCAATAAGAGACTGACCGCTTCCCTTCCAACACAGGAATCTATGAGGTCTGAGCTTGACAAAGTTGTAAATATGCAACAACAGGCAACAGATTTCAAGGAAGTGGTAGACAAACTTACTCGCATGAATGAGGATCTCCGGCACGACGCGGTAGTCTTGGAAGCAGACGCTACTGTTCAGATACAGGCAGCACAATCCTCTCGGGATGATGCCCTTTCCAAGCTTGCTGATGAGAAGGCTCGCGTAGTCCGGAGAGACACTCGTATAAGTGACCTAGAGGAAGACCTTGACAAAAGCCGGGACTCCGCTGAACAAGCGGATGCCTATTGTCAAGAGCTTACTGAGGTCAAAGCTAAGCTGGAACGAGTAGGCACCAGTTCAGAAGAACTCAAGGCTACAATCTCTGAGCTTCAGCAGGCATTAGCCCATGAGAGGGAGCTACATATTAAATGCTCTGACCAACTGTCTAAAGTTCAAACGAGTCTCGAAAATAGTGAATCGATACGTCGGGAGTTAGAAGAGGCTCGCTCGAACCTCCAACAGGAGTTGTGTCGTGTTCAATCAAAAGACAACCTGGACATTAGAAAGAAGTTGGAAGACCATTTGACAACTGTTGCTACATCCTTGAATGTGCAGGTATCTGACCAGCGGACTCATGATCAATCCATCCGAAATTTGACAGGTTCTTGGAACGATGAGAAGAGAGCGCTGAGGGACCAAATATCCGCCAAGGATTCTGTCATTGAGACTCAGAAAGGATACCTCGAGACCCTGAAGTCTCAGGTTTCCGCTCTTGAGCCACTTCGAGGACAGCTTCAAGAGGCAAATAGAAACCTTGAAGCAGTTCGACGAAGCGCAACTCAATCCAGTTTAGATTTGCAGTCCAAACAAGACGAACTGGTAGAGTCTGAGAAGAGGGCCGAACAATTTGAGCAAAGCTGTTTAGCGGCCGACACTAAAATTGAGAGGCTTCGAGTTCAGTCAAAAGCTGCGAATGATCGCGTAGATGATGCAACTCGTACCATCGACGATCTGAAGCGGGAACTTAACGCCGTCAACACTGAGCTCACTAGTCTGAAGGATCATCAATGCATCAGTATCCCGGAAAATGTTACGGGGGACCTTGCAAAGACGTATCTCAGGCTTGCTGAAGAGTTCCGCGACATTCCAACTCACCCTGAAGTTATTGGCGAACTTGACAAGGGAGAAATCGCTGCTGAGTTGGCCATTTTGGTTGATGGATGGAATGCGAAGGACAATCTGGCGGCCTTTGTCCGTGACCAGAGTCCTGACTGGCATTGCATCCGCCAAGTCCTTGTCGGGGCCTCTCAGTCGCAGGTGACTGAGAGTATCTGTCACTTCCATGATAACAAGTGTATTCTTGCAAGAGTGGTAGTGTCGGATGCCCCAGCGATACAGTTTTTTAAGGCTTTGTAGTTTTGATAATTTAATAAAATACACTACAGTAATGATAAGTTGTTAAATAGCTCAATTAAGTACATGTGACTGAATGCGTGTAACTGGGTATAGATACTGGAAAGTTAGTTAATAAGTAAGCTGGTAATAATGGGTAGTAAAATGTTAAGTTGAAAATGGGTACTTGGAAGATGAGATGTGAGAAATGAGATGTGAGAAATGAGATGTGAGAAATG